>PVKM010006922.1:20950-42968 GCA_004027735.1 Carollia perspicillata | reverse complement strand
ATGTCCATGTATGTCTGTATCCAAATTTCCCTTTTTAAAAATAAGGACATCAGTTACATTTGATTAGGGGCCCACCCTACTCCTGTGTGACTTTATCTTAACTAACTACCTCGGCAATGACCCTATTTCCAAATAAGGTAATATTCTGAGGCACTAGATCATGGGTGTCAAACTCATTTTCACCAGGGGCCATGTCAGCCTCACAGTTGCCATCAAAGGGCCAAATGTAATTTGAGGACTGTAGAAATATAACTACTCCCTAACAGTTAGGCGAGACCTCAGAGCTGCCACCGGATAGAAACAAGGTGCCGGGCCACATTAAACAATGTGGAGGGCCAGATTTGGCCCTTGGGCCTTGTGTTTGCCACCTGTGGTCTAGGGGATAGGACTCCAACGTATGAATTTCGAGGGGATACAGTTCAATCTATAACAGTATTCAAAGCTATCTCTACTAGTGACAGCTTATTGTAAAAGAGGAATTTGATGTTAATAATTGTCAATCCAATGTCATTTTCTTCCACTAACAAGTGCAGGTTTGTCAGATTGTCAGGTATAATGTTTAGTCTAATAATGTACATGATATGTTTAATGAAAGCAATAACGGAAACATTTCTTCAGTTAAACACCATATAATTGTCTTCCCACAATATGGCAGTGTAACCAGAGAAGGTCAAATAGTTATCAATGAAAGAACCTCTGTAATTCAGGGAGCTTCAGTACTTACTATTCCCAGACTATATCAAACTACATTGTTGGATTTTCATATTGTTATACCACATTTTTCGTGGTCTCTGATTAATAGTGATAAACAGTTCCTGTACCATATATTGACTACCACGGTTTGAAGCATCTTTGGAGGGAGCTTTAATTTAAATTTGCACTGGAGAGAGTTCAGCCTTGTGTTTGAAGAGTGCTCTGGCAATAATGATGTTCTGGGGATCCCCACAGAAGACATAGGATCCATTGAATTTTGTCTCTTTCTTCCTCACTTTTTTTTTTTTGCCATAGTCATTGGCTTAAAAACAAAACAAAAAAAAACTTTGAGAAACTGCTGTGTGTAAAATGGCACTGCATTAGGTGTTAGAAGTCCGAGGTCCTACAATCATGAACCTCACAGTTTAGTAAGAGGAAATACAGCCATAAATCAATAATTATAACATAGTGTGGTACTTCAGCTTCTGATCAAGATGAGGAAAAGGAATTTAGCCTCTTGCTAAAACAACTAAAAAATGATAAAATCTATAAATCAATGATTCTTAAGACATTGAACATCAGGCAACAAAAGACAATGATTTCTGAGAGATGAGAAATAGTCAGGTGAGCCGTAAGACTGCCCTAGCTCACTACCTAGGCAGAGTTTCCAAGCCTTGATGCAAGGAGAAGGAACCCAGTCCCAGCTCAGAGGATTCTTTGAATTGCAGAGTTGGATCTGAGAGTTCTGGGAGACCAAGCAGCTAGAGTTATCATGGTAGAATATAGCAAAGAAAAGTGTTGCACACAGACAGTCCTAGAGACCCAGGATAGTCCCCTCCAACCTTCGTCTAAAAACCCATCATTTCATGTTCATTTCATGTATCAGTTCATGTTGCTGATGGAACTGTCTAAGGCCAATGGAAAAATGGCCTGAAAGGATTAGAAAGAATGATACTTGGAGCTCACAGACAGCTGAGAATAATTTGTTTTTCCACCAGCCAGAGTGGAAAATGTCATAATTCACAGAGCATCAGGCTGACTACTCGGTAATGGCCCCAAATTAGCCCTAGTGTTTCAGTCAGCTTAATAAAGCTTATAACCAAGACCCCAAAGAGTTGAACTTTTTCCAAGTAACTTAAGTGCATCTCAGAACAAAGCTCACCAATATTAATAATAATACAAAAATATCCATCTCTAACAAGGTTAAATTCTCAATGTTTGGCATCCAATCAAATATTATTAAGCATGCAGAAAAGATGCAGCTTATGACTTGTGTAAGAAAAATAATGGGTGTAATATTAGGAATATTCAAAAGAAATTATGGGAGTACTGAGGAAGTGACAATGAACTCTGCTTGGTTAGTATGTGTGAGGTAGGTATTCAAAGAAGGCTTCCTGGAGGAGAGAGCTACTATGAAAATTCAAACCAGGTAAGAATAAGAGAAAAGGCATTTGTGACCGAGACCACAGCATGGAGGCATGCAATTGTAGATTCTCTATGACTAAACAATGCACAAGTGCTCCGCTGTGGCTGAAGATAGGGAGGGGCGAGGACGATTCCAGAGAGGTGTGTGCAAGTCAGGACTTGGAATGTGTTCTGTTTGACAAACTCTTTTGTAAAGGTCCAGGTAGTAGATGTGTTTGGCTTTACAGACCACATGCAATCTTGTGGCACACTCTTTTTGTGTGTGTGGCCCTTAGGCCATAGATTGAAAACCTCTGCTAGAGGTAACAGAGCATGACTGAATGTTTTTCACAAGGGAAAGATCTGTCATGTTTGCATTTTAGATAGATCATTTTGTCAAAAGTGTGGGGGATGAATTTGGGGGAAGCAGGCAGGAAGGGTGCTTAGAGAACTAGTATGTTAGCCCACGGGTGGGAAAATGCGGGTGGAGAGGCTGGGTTTATGAGTCTGAAGCACAGAAGAGAGGTCTGGGTTGTATTCTACAGACTTGGGAGTTATCAGTATGTATCTTAGTTTAACCCTTGAGCATGGATAAGATCATGCAAACAGAATAGGCTGAGGAAGAAGAGTTTTTATTGAAAGACTAATATTTGCTAGACACAGTTACTTGTTAGCATTCATCCTTAACGTAAGATTGTGCAGATAGATTTCATTACTCCCACTTTATAGACAATAAACCCAAAGGTCTGAGAGTCTAAGCAGCTTACCCAGAGCCACCAATTAGAAAGACAATCGAAACATAAAACCAGCCCATTTGGTTCTGCAGCTCTTATTCTATTCTCCATGGCTTACTGCTCTCAGCTCTCCTTAAGATACAGGGCTAGGGGCCTTCACCTTCCACTGTGACCCAGTGCTCTTCTCACTGCGTGTGTCTCACAGAACTTTGTCTTCACTCACTTGCAGGTGGCCCAACAGTACACAAGATCTGGCCAGAGATGCTGACAAAGGAAAGAGACCCCATCGCTGCCCAATGCCTGCTATTTCTAAAGATCATCCCTTCCCTTTTTGCAACGAATTTTGCCTCCCAGTCTTTGATTTAAACCAACCCCACTGCCTTGACACTAATCCTTTAAAACTTAAAAATTCATGTAGTTCATACACACAGAATTCACATGATCCTTGAGACACTCTTCTGTAGTGAGGAATTTATAAAAGTCAGTCCTAGCACTGCAACTGTTCGCAAAGAGAAACTGGCCAATATTCATAATTCCACAAACATATGGTAAGCAGAGCATATTTTAAATATCAAGAACATTTACTCGAGACCTCCCCAAATGGTTTCGAAGTTTTATTTGGGGTTTGGACACATATCAAAATGTATTTACCTGACAGATCATGGCCTGCCTGAACCTTTGGGGTACATGCATTTTTCCTGCCCTGATATTGGACAGACGTATTAATTAAATTTCACATCCAGTTTGCAGCAGTACTGGGAATGGCTTTGATGGAGAGGCGGCACTTCACTAAAGCAACTGTAACACACTTCTCTGAAAATGAATTTCCCCTTTTTATTTGTTCAGCACGAAAAACAAACACAGAACATATGGAAGGGTAAGAGAGAGTGCTGAAAACTTTGAAAAATATTTTGTGTAGGTTTAATTTTGGTTACACAGGACTTAATGTTGTGAAGGATTTAGTGCAAATTTTTCTTCATTCCTAGGGAATTTTGTGATACCAGAAAAGTAGAATTGTATTTGTCCGTAAGCAAGCACAAGCTTTGGAGAGAAGAAGGCAGCAGCACACGTGACAGGTCCAACTTACTAACAAACAGGAGCCTGGAGGATGCAGCGGAGGGCAGATTTCACAGAATTATAGCCACACTCTAAAGAAGGCTGAAAGATCACAAACCTTTTATTTTCTCAATATTTTGCTCTACCTCTAGCAGATCTGTCCTTTTAAAACCAGACGTGGAATAAAAATATTAGAGAGAAAAGTTTTGCTTTAAAAAAAGTGTATTAGGATTGGAAGTGTATATCGGATATGCAGGATAAGGCTTGCTTGAATGTGGTGGGCAGGGCACGTGAATGTCTCACACAAGATGGAGAGGACTTTGAACATTTCACGTAACATGGCACATGATGTGCTTGAGTGTGATATTGCTGTGTTACAGAATTACATGTTTATGATTTTGAAACAAAAAAGGGGCATTATTTGTGCTCGACCCTGTATTTAGTAACATGAGTCATGAAAAAATGAATTATATAAATGTAATGGGAATATGCTATCAGTTTAGAAACAAAATATTTGTAATGCCAGGGATTGCTTTAAAAGAGTCCTAATTTTATGAATTTCTGGCTTCTCCCAATGCCTATTTTGTCCATATTTTATATGACTTCTTTCATATCATCTCTTTGTTTCTACTGAGTTACTTTTCTCTATCCAAAATATCTAAAATTCTACTTCTCACAAGAAATACAGTTTGATCAAGGGCAGAAGGGGGTATACGGAGATGGGAAAATGAAAATATTCTTTTTTCTTAGGACAGTCAAACATCTGACCAATCTTTAGCTTTAATTTTAAATAAAATGAAATGTAATGCAACCCTAGTCGAACACTTTATTATGCCTTGTTATATTTCTTCATGCCTTTCTTAGAATGTGGTTTATTGATAAGTAGTGCCATAGTATTAAATCCAGGGACACATGTATTCTTTTTCACTAAAGGATCCAAAAGAAGGTGAGATTTTTATTTCTATATGAAATTAAATTATATTTGTTACATGTGGATATATACATATATGTGCCTATATATGCATGTGTATGTATGCACACACTATTATTTTCCTATTTTTAAATGTAAAACTTTTAAAAATTCCCTCATGTGCAAACATAACAGCACATTTTGTTTTTAGCACTGTATTGTTTCTGTGAAACAAGATCTCTTGTGGATTTCTAAGCCTTTTGAAATATGAATATAATAAAGGGGGCCAGTGTCACTGACATATCGTGAACACCCACAACTTGTTTTTTACATAGCAAATGCAAAACACATTCTAATTAGGAGCTGTAACCCTGTTACTTGAAAGATTTATCGTGCTGACTATATTGCAAGTGTACTACCTTATAGATCTGAAATTTCTAGTGAAGATTTGCTCTACAAATAAAGGAAGATATGGCTGCATATAAATCTGGGTGTGTGCATAATTGAAAGAGCTATAGAAATGAAAATGGGGAGGGAACGAGCAATTCCTGGAATTGATGCCCATTGAATTTCTGCCCATTTCTAAAAAGGAACCTTGAAAAAAACATATCCTGGCAAAATGTTGGTTTCCATTACTTTTCATTTTCTCTTGCCAAGATCAGAACCAGATGTTCTGTAATATAGCAAAGTCTGTTCTATTGGCATTTTTGGTGTATTAACTTCAGGAACTACTGGAAATTTTATGTGAGAAGATTCACAGGTGATTAGCATCCAAATTTCCTGAGACTTCGGGGGTTTTGATGGGGTTGGAGAAGAGATGGCATATAGTGGAAGTGTCCAAATATCCTGTGTTCTCTTCTTGATATGCTCATATTCATAATGAAATACATATGCTCGTGTAACTTATCTTACAACATATGGTACAATATAATTGAAGAAAGTCTATGCAATTATTTCACCCCTCCTAAAAAAGAAAACAGTTCTACATTACTAATAAAAAAGTCAGGGCTTAGAGTATGTGCTAGAGATACAGATTTTAAATATAGCTTATCCTCAAATCCCACAAGTTTAAGTGGAAATAAGAACGGATTGTACAACTTGGTTGCAGTTTGGTTTAATGCCTCTTTACCCCTCTTACATCTAACCTGACTATAAACTAAATCATTTTAAAACTAGTAATAAAGCATGTAGAACTTGAAATTATATGTGGCTGATCAGACTTAAAATTAGAATCATGACTTTCATCCTCTGCAGATTTTGTCATATCAATTAATGGTCAGAATGTCTCTTAAAATGTAATACTATATTTAAGAACATCTTCCTGTGGACACCCATATTACATTTGAAGAGCTAATTGAAGTGCTTACGTTTAATAGATTTTTATGATTATATGAGGTCTGTCCACAAAGTCCAGCCATTATTAATATAATGAGAATGGTTTGCATAACATGGATGTAACCTGACAGCCAAGGAGAGTAGGTGGGAATGCACATGCATGGACAATGATCATTTCACTGTACTAGTCAGTGGGGGGAGAGACACCATTGAGTGAGCATGTGTACTGTGTGGTTGTGGCATTCAAAATGACTGAGAGAGTAGATCAACGAATATGCATCAAATTAAGCTTGAACACTCCTCTGTGGAAACTATTTGGATGAGTCAGAAGGCTGCAGCTATGGGCAACTGCTGATTGGTAGTTTCATCACAAAAATGCACCTGCTCATACATCACATCTTGTGCAGAGTTTTTCGGTGAAACATCAAATCACTGAGGTGACTCAGCCCCACTACAGCCCAGACTTGGTGCCCTACAACTTCTGGCTTTTCCCAAAACTAAAATCACCTTTGAAAGGGAAGAAATTTCAGACCATTGATTAAATTCAGGAAAATACAATAGGTTAGTTGATGGCGATTAGGAGAACCATGTGAGGTCCCAAGGTGTCTACCTGGAAGAGGACTGAGGTGCCAGTGTCCTATGTGCAATGTTTCTTGTATCTTGTATCTTCTTTAATAAATGTCTCTATTTTTCACAGTGCATGGCTGGATACTTTTTGGATGTACCTCATGTTCTGGAGATGCTACCATAGTCTGACTGTCCGGAGAAGCTTACCAGACCTGGAATTTCTATTGTGATGTTCTAGTTAGTTGACATAATATTGACCATATAAGTAAGTTTCAATTGGACATGCTTATATTTTTTATTTTTAAAGCCTATTGGGAGAAGCTGTGAAAAGCATGTACACTGGTAAATAAAATTTAAAAAGTGTAGCTAATAATATTTCACTTACTGAAATAATCTTTCTGAAGACGTGCCCAATTCATCATTTCATTCACTACCTCAATGGTGCTGGGGAAACGCATGTGATGAGACAGAGCAGGTCTCCTCTATCATAGTGAGAGAAGTGTCCAATTAAAGTGCCAAATTTCCCATATCCAACTCATCCCACACATACACAAAAGACTTTATGGGTGAGTTTGCAGCCTAACATTTCATATCCTGGTGGAAGAATGGGATCAGAAAAGATTATCAATGAAGCCAGGCAGGCTATGACCAGATGTTCAGAAAATCCCTAATCACAATGCTGGAAGGCTGAGCTAGAGTCCTGACATTTTCCAAAAGCTTCTTTAGTAGGACTTCTGTGACCAGGTCAACTTGAAATATTAGGCAACACTCCCACCAAACATATTAGACCCATCATCCAATGAAAGACTCAGCAATGCAAATTCTCCTTGTACAGAATTTTTCTTTAATATATCCCAGTGAACAGTACTGTACTTGTAAAGCCTTAGTAGAACTTACTTGATAACCAACTGAGAGAAAGAGGGACACATGTACATGTGAGGCCCTGAGAACTTGAGCATGGGAATTGCGGGAAGAGGATGATAGATGGAGATGGGACCTGATGAGGTATGAGGTAGAGGGCATGGTGTTAATGGTAGGTGTCTATCTGTTTCACAGTGTTCTCTCATATTGACTTTGACAAGGAGGCTCAAAATCAAATTCAGCAATGTTGGAAACAATGCTTTGTTTCTCTCCATTCACATTGTCCAGAGATCAATGAAGATTGTATATTGCTATTCTAATTCCTAAAATGGTAAATCATCTCTGGAAAGAGACTGGTCTTTTTCCAGTTGGTGGGTTTTGGAATCCCTGGAGCCACCAAGAGATTTTTTACTTAGAAGGCTGGCAAAATGCCCCATTGCCTGGGGAAAGGATTTGTTATCATATTTGCCAGAATAGAAAATGCAGTTACCCCCCAATACCAATATGCTTCCAGATGCTTCCAGATAGCTAATCAGAGTTGATCTCAGTTACTATCCCCTTTCCCGATGAAAGAGACTGTCAGGTCTTGACACCACAGGACTTCTAGGTAGCCTTCTTGACTGTCTGACAGTCCTCTGGGCAGTTGAAGAGTGTGTGAAGAGACTCTCCCTGCAGAAAAATTTGGAGGGCAGTACTTACACTGATATATGTCAAATATGAGTGTGTCTTATAGTCAATAGATATCGTGATGACACAATCTATGTTCTGAAGGTTTCAAAGAAAGCCAGCCTGCACTGCAGGTATGAACCCTACAAATGAGAGAGTAGTGGCTCTGGTTTGGAAAGATGGCAGACAGTAGCACAAACCAAGTCCTCATGCTCCTGGGCACCCTGGGAGACAGTTGCGTTTAGGATTCAAAGAGTTGAACACTAATAGTTGCAATCTAAGAGCTGACCAAGCTGTCCCTAGTGATAGGAATTTTCTTCCCTCTCTACTGATGTCACAGCAGAAAGGTCAGCTGTGTGGAACAGAGCAGAGCAGCTTCTCTGGGTGGCCTGATGTCACCTGTCAAGTGTGACACCATGTGGCAGCGCAAAGCCAGAGCAGCAGCAGGCTGGTGAGACTCTAATGTTCTCCTGGCTCTGTATTTCATAAGCTTTCAGGTTGATAGCAGTTTACAAGAAGAAAGAAGCAAATATTTTACAGCTAATGTATACATGGGAAATTAGAGTAATTATTTGGAAAAAAATAATTTCCTGTGACTATATTTGCTACTTGAGCTTGTGGAGGAATTGATGCTTGTTATACTCTTTAAAACTCATTCAATACTCAGATTACAAAAGAGAAAACTTAGGCTGGAAAAAACAATAGCTGGGCTAAAACTGTTAATCTAAATGTTACACAATTTAACCCCATGCCAGGAAGGAGAATTCAATTCTGAAATCTCTCCCAACACTCTATTCCAGCAATTTTCAACTGGTGTGCCACAAAAATTTTTAAAACATGAAACACTTGACTATTTAGTCAGGGGCACTGACCTCTTTTTCCTTAGATTGTCATGTAAAATGACAACAGCCAACACAACAGTAGTCATTTTGTGTGAATGACTCAAAATTATACCTATCTTTTTTGGTGAGATTGGCAAAAAATATATGTTTTGGTGTGCCACAGAATTTTAGTGATTAGTCTATGTGCATCGAGAGATGAAAAAGGTTGAAAATCGCTGCTCAGTCCATTACACAAGACCACCTTTTCTAAAGTCTAGAAACCTTGATCCTGCCTCTTGATGATAGCTGACTTCATTTATCATTCATTTACCTACTGTTCAACCAACAAATATTTACTGAGCAACTATTATGTGCCAGACGCTCTCCTCAATGTCAGGGAAACAGAAGGAAAAAGTACAAACTCCTTGTCTTTTTAGAGCTTTGTTTTATTTTTTTTTTTCATGTGTACACTTGGGCTCAGAGAATTAAAAGCCGTGTTGATAGTTGTAGCAAATAGCACATCTCAAAACCTCAAAATCATACTCAACAACTAGACATGGTCAAGGAATTCCACCTCCCAAATATCATTTCATCAAATACAGCCTCACTCTTCATCCTTCTTTCTCTTTCCTCTCAAATCTACATTCCCTTCAGAGAAAGATGTAAATAGATGGTGAGACTTTTAAGTGCTTAGTGGAGGTGTTTTAGCAGAAACCAAAATGATAGGATGAATAAATTAAGCAGAAGTCAAACCCAACTATTACCTAAGCTGGGATGTCAAGCATGGATTAGTGGTGGGGTGGGGGTCGGGTGCAGGGTAGAGCATAAGCATTTGAACAGTATTTCATCCTTCTAGGCATTGAGTCTCTGAGTTTGGGGTCACAATTATGAATGCCATCTGGGTATTATAATAGTGTTTTTTATTACATTGATATTAAATTATGAAATATAAATTGATATTAAGAAATTGGAGATATTTATGGTTTTAATTATTTTTTTCTATTATGTATTAGCAAACCATTAATTGATACTTTTTCACAGATTTAGAAATTGTCAACAATGTAGGCATGTATTTTTTTATTAATCATGTGATTTTGTATCATTCAAGTACTTAATTCATAGGTACTACATTTTTCTAAAATCATCAAAAATGGGCATATATAAATTGACCTTAAGTTTAATCTTATATACAGATCCTCACAAAACCTATAGAGATAATTTTTAAAAAGAACTCACAAATATTAATACCAAAGAAAGAAAGAAAAACATACATCAAATCTTAGAGGAATCTTACCAAGTATAAGGCAGATGAAGTTTGATTTGGAAAAATCTTCCCCAGGCTTTGCCTCTGAATGAATATTGCCTTAAAAATTATGAATATTAACTCTATAGTTTATTTCTCATTAACTCAGACACTCATAGCCTATGCAAACTCAAGTTTGCTTATAAGCCTGCTCTCTGCTTTGGGAAGAAGCATGAAGACTATTTCTGTTTGTGTTTCTTCAACCCAGCTATCCACTAGATTCAACGAATTACCAAAGCCAGGACAGCAGACTGACAATAAGCATGCTTTGCATTTGAGAGGTGTATAGTCTTGACGAGTAAAATGAATTAGGTCAAACAGAGATAAAAAGGCAGCCCAGAGCAGTGCCAGCTTAGTAGTGTAGCATTTCACATGCTCCGCCAGTTACTGCGTAGTATATTAATTCCTGCCAAATGTGGAGAATTGGGTCTGCATTGTGCAACTTGAATCTCACCTGAGAAAAATAACAGAAGACTATTGATCATCTCTCAACTTCATGACACACGCAGTCATGTGCATTAGTAAATGCTAAGTTTGGAAATAAATATCTTGCCTCATTTGAGTAAGGTCAAAGTAAAAAAAAATATGTATACGTAGTTTTTGAAAAAGATACTTCTAAAGAACAGAGTGACAAATTCTAAAAAGAAACAGTTCAAAATATATCTGTTTTGGGAATCAGAAAACAAGTTTCAGAAAACAAATGGGCACACTTAATAAAATGTAAAAATATGGCCACTATAATGCTATTAAACTGTTAAAAGACAAAAACTGAAATAAATGCTAGTAGGCTGGACTATAAGTGAATATAAATAGGAAACACTTCCAAAAAACAAGTACGCAACAATTGGAGGTAGTAAAATACAGAAAAAGCAAAGAAAAAACTTTACTTAGTCATGAGGTGCACAGACTTGCAAATCAAGTTACAGCTTAGAGCAAAAAGATAAAGATATTAAAAATAAGTATTGAGGAAGCAAGACAATTGGACAACAGAGAATAAAAATGTAACTATAAGCAATGACCTCAAGAAGCAAGAAACTTGGTCACTATGAAAGACACAACCAGAGAAAATATTCTGAACTGAAAAAGACTCATGTAAGAGAATGGATAGTCATCCCATATTTTATGTTAAATAACTGGGGGAAAGTCATGTCATTAAACATTTTCAGAACAAATATTTGAAATACAAGGATTATGAAAATTTCCTCAAGCATCATGAATATATTAAAATGGCAAGTGGCTTTATATCACTAACTACTAGTAAAGAGTAATATTGCTATATATGCAGAGATCTGAGGAAAAACTTTTGTAGATTAAGATGACAGAAAGTTTCTCTTTCAATATGAGAAAAATATATCCTCAAATATGCAAGGATATGAATGACACACTGCTTTCTATATAATTTGTATTTGACCTAAACAAACCAGACATAAGGTAAAATAAAATATGAGAATTTAAGGACATGCAATACATAATAAAACAAGTTAAACAGAGATTCATTTGAAATAATGTTTATATGTGACTTTAAAATTAAGTGTTATAATGTCAAAATTATTCAGAAAGCAATATGTATAAATATATAAATTTTAATAAATCACAATCTTATTTTGATATTGGTATACTACACATAAATGGGCATGAGTCTAAGTTCAGATGGAAGCAAAATTTTGTCTAATTATATGTCTTTAAAAGAAGTTAAAAGTTGTAATTTCAGCTTATGTTCAGTTGAATGGAGAATTACAGTTAATTTTGGGGGGAAGCATAAGATAACTGCTAATAGACTTAAAATTTATGTCTCTTAAAATAACAGAATTCCAATAAAATGCAGAGAAAAAATAATCTATTTAACAAAGATCAAAATAAATTAATCAGCAAAGAAAAATTAAAAATACAATGCTTAAGGAGACATAACCAAAGTCAGATAAATATGTTCATAGTAATGATAAATACAAATGGGTCACATTTTTTATGAAAGAGAAAAAGATTCTTATATTGGTTTGATGACTGTGACAACATTTTATGGTGTTTACATTCCACTTCAAAGTCTAAATCCTAAGGAATGATGAAAAGTTTTCCTAAGCAAATTTTGTCATATATTCATAAGATGAATTTAATGTAACCATTAAATTATTTACTAGCAGATGACTTAATAGGCAATTAAAAATGAGGATACAAAGTGATCTATCTGTAATCTTAAATTACATATGTCATATATTTTTATTTTAGTTATGCAATTATAACGTGCATATTCATTCATTCAAAAATTGTTGCACATACTATAAAGTAGACAATGCTCTAGACACTGAAGATACAGCAATAAACAAAATTAAACAAGATAATAATAAATCCCTGCCTTAATGGAGCTTTTAATTTGATATAATACTTTATGCTACACACATTATAGTACATAATACTTTATACAATGTAGGCAAATACTAAGTTATTTTTGCATGTTGGGATTATGGATAGTTTTCAAAATATTTTTATTTTGATTCTCTCCCATAACTACATATTATTTTTATACAAAAGTACATTTAACTTCTAAATCATATTTCTTATTAAAGATGCACTTCAGTATAACTTTTTAATGTTAACATACTATTAAAGTGTCTTTTTATAATGTTGAGCATACCTTATAGTCATGATCCAAAATTAAATACAGAATCATTATTTTAATTCTGGGTATCTAACTAAAATTCCAAAAAGTAGCACTTCTCTAGACCACTATTTCTAGAATTGTCTTCTTTATTGTGACACAATGGAATTTACTGGCATGTCAGTAATTTCCTAGACCCTTCTGACACCCTAATTTCAATTATTTATTTTAAACAATTTAATTTTGTCTGTACTGTAACCCATTCCTTCTGCATCAAGTTTCCGTCTGACACTAGCAGAAACAAATTGCTAAACAACACAACCAAGGTTTTCCTCACAGCTGCTTCAACCAGATGGTCGATTTGAGCTTCTGGAAACATATTAGGAGAGCCTTCTCTCATATAAAGTCTGTCTCAAGCGTAGACATCCCTAAGGCCCTTGCAAGACACAGAATGGACTGCTAAATTTGAGGTGTTTTCCTGTACAGTAAGTTCTACCTTTGTGTTAATTTAGCTGTCATGAACTCTTACGTCATCTCTGGCTTCATCTCTAGCTCATCCACGCTTACAGAACACATGAACTAAACCCATGTACTAGGTAATCCTGTTTGTATCCCTTCCTCTAGCCGAACTCTTTGTATTTTATGATGTCATTTCAGAGAGCCATTCAAATCTACGTCAGCCCTTTTCCCCAAAGAGACGATCTTTTTGAAGGACAAGATATGAAGCTAACTATTGAGAGCAGATGAAATCGATCCGAATGTTGCGATAAGCAGTCTGAGAACCACCACCAGGGGTTTAGAGCAAGTGGTCCCTCTCTTCCAGCCATTCAACTCTGCATTTTCTTCCATATGGACAACCAAGAAACAGAAGAATCTAATTACTTGATTATAGAATGAAATTTTATCACCACACTGTGGCAGTAATTATTACAAGCTTTTCTTATTTTTAGTTTTTAAATACATATAATTTGTGTTCCTGAGTTGGCAATTTGCCACATGTAAACCAGGGAGCGGAAGCATTGCTGACTTCATGCTAGATGTCCAGATAGCAAACCCAGAACCTAATTTCTTCCACCTCTAGGCAAGAATTTGAGTAGAGTTATTGTCTAAATTGTTGCCCTAAAGAACAGCTCCAATCACATAATTTCACTGGGCAAAGATATTTAATGGCTTTCAGTTGCCTACAGAAAGAGGCACAGATTCTTCAGTATTTAAAAAGCTATACAGTATAGAGAAGCCCTTTTCAGTGTTACCTCTTTTGGCCTATATGTCCCAGAGTTTCTCAAAATATGCATGGTGCGCATTTTGAGAATGAGTGGACTGTGTCAAAATAAAACTTGTCGGATTACTTGATTGTCACTCAAGTTCCCAGTTCCTCCTCCAAAGATTAGCCCACACCACTCCCACATTCTTCTTTCTTTAACACTCGGCTCTAATGTTCCTTATCGAAATCTTTCTTACCTAAGCCAAGAAGGATCCTTTCCCACCTCATATTCCACGTGGATAATACACTGGGAGAGTTACTGGATTTGGAAACTGGAAACAATTAGCATAATTTGGACAAGTTCCCTGACTGTCCTCAAAGCTCCATTTCCTGATCCACAAAATGGGTCAGTTATTCATTCATTCATGCCTAGGGCAAGGTTTTAATGAATATTTCTATACATTAAGCATCTTCCTAAAAACTGAAGTTAAGTAAATGACCAACCACTCAGTGCTCCCAAAGACAGTGACTGCCCTGGACCTTCACAATGTACCGTATTTTGCCATATATAACACACACCCATGTTTTGGGCCCAAACTCTCAGGAAAAAAATCCTTCATTTTAATTTTTTCATTCAATTTTTTAATATTTAGATACTTGTTTTTTGTATTATAAAGAAATTATAGGATTTATTTTTTAACATATTATGGTACGAGAAACTGTATGTAACAAATAATTACAAAACGCAAGAAGAAATACAAGGTATTTCAGGTACTACCCATGCATAATGCACACCCTTATTTTTCCCTCAAAAATTTGGGCAAAAAGTGCACATTATACACAGCAAAGTATAATACTATGTGATCCCTGGCTTTGAAGTATCAAGCACTGTTTCCCAACTGGTACCTGAAGTAGCAACAGTTTAACATCGCCTGGGAGTTCATCAGAAATGAACCTTCTCAGGCCTCAGCCCAGATCTGCTGAGTCAGAAATTCTGGAGGTCAGACCTTCCCCTCTGGGCATTAGCAAACCTTCGAGATTATTCTGATGCATGCAAATGTTTGAGAAATACCGTATTAGCAAAAATAAAACAAAAATAAAATTATCACCTACTTCTCAAAGCACTGTCTCCTCTTCATGCCTCTGTCTCCTCTAGCAACCTGAACATATTTAATTATTCGTTACTCAGGGCCTCTCACTCCTGTGCTGCTCTCTCCATCTCATCTGAGCCTTTTTCTTACCCTGCCCTGCAGACACTTCCACTGTACTTCAAGATCATTCAGCCCGTTACTTTTTATGCATCAGCCCCTTCCTGTGTTCTGTTGGACCTCGAAGCCAGAGCATTAGATAGGTTATCATACTTTTACCTTTCTTTTTTTGGGTTTTTATTTCATCTGCAATTCATTTCTTTTTATCTGGTATAACTTAAGTATCTCCATATGTAGTGAGCAGTGTCTCAACACCATCTGTTAAATAGTTTGTCTTCCTCCACTATTTTTGTGCAATTTTCATCTTTATTGTCTGTATATAAATAGTTCTTTCTCTAGACCCTTTTGCATCCCATTTTTCATGTGAGTATCACACTGTTCATTACTGTAGCTTATGTTATGCTCCAACATCTGGAGGAACAAGCATCCCTTCTTTGATCTCTTTATTAAAGTTGATAAGGTTTTGGTCCCTTAATATTTTCACATGAATTGAAATATATTGGTCACATTCTTTAAAATGCCAGGTGGGATTTTGATTGGTATTATATCCAAATTATAAATTAGTTTAATAAAATGTTTATAATATTAAAACTTTCTATACAAAAAAAATGGAATATACGTTATTTTGTTTAGTCTCGTTTAATGATGTTTTTAAAATCTCACCTGTAAAGGATTGGTTTATTTTTTTTAAGTGAAATTCCTAGATATTTTATATTTTGTTGCTATGTAAATAACATTTTTCACTTATCATAATTTTGGATGATCCTTGCTGGTGTCAAGAAAATATTTGTGTAATATTTGCTGCTCTGATTTTGTCTCTTTTCTGGAGATTATCACATAATAAAAAATGGGATATTTAACCTTTTTTATTGCAGTGCCTATTCCTTTCCACATGGTCATGTCTCATACTACTCGACAGCCCTCTGGTACTATAATAATATTAGAAGTAACACTAGCATACTCTATTTTCTGTATTAAAAATATATATCTAAATATTTCCATAAAAACATTTTCTTAAGATTTTTGATAAATGTGTATAAACTTTATCGAGTTAAAGATGTTATTTTCTGTTCCTAGCATAGTATTTTAAAACCAGAAATAGGTAATCAAACTTACCAATTGCTTTTTCTGTATTTATTGAAAAATATATGAATGGCATGCTATATTATGTTGACATATTTCATGATATTGCAGCATCCTTACAAGTTAGAATAAACTAAAAACAACAGATAAAACCAAGTTATTATTTTTACTTTTCTTTCTTTCTTTTATTGTTCAATTACAGTTGTTTCCATGTTTCCACCGTTACTCTCCCCTGCCCTACCCACCCCCCACCTCTCACATTCAATCCTCCTCCTCCCTTGTCTTTATTCATGGGTTCTTTATACATGTTTCTGACTTGACCTTTCCCCTTCTTTCTCCCATTATCTCTCTCCCTGCTCCCCTCTGGCCCCTGTCAGTTTGATCTTTATTCCCACGTCTCTGGTTCTCTTTTACTCATTTGTTTGTTTTGTTGATTAGGTTCCACTTATAGTGAGATCCTTTGGTATTTGTCTTTCACCGCCTGACTTATTTCACTTAACATAATGCTCCCCAGTTCCATCCATGCTATCTCAAAGGATAGGAGCTCCATCTTTCTTTCTGCTAAATAAAATTCCATTGTGTAAATGTACCAGTTTTTTGATCCACTCATTTACTGATGGCACTTAGGCTGTTTCCAGCACTTGGCTGTTGTAAATAAGGCTGCTATGAACATTGGGATACATAGGCTCTTTTGTATTGGTGTTTCAGGGTTCTTAGGGTACAGTCCAGCAGTGGAACTGCTCGGTCAAAAGGCAGTTCCATTTTTAAGTTTCTGAGAAAATTCCATACTGTTTTCCACAGTGGCTGTACCAGTTTGTATTCCCACCAACAGTGCACTAAGGGTTCCCTTTTCTCCACAACCTTTGTTGTTTGTTGCTTTGTTTATGATGGCCATTCTGATTGGTGTGAAGTGGTATCTCATTGTGGTTTTAATTTGCATCTCTCTGATGGCTAGTGATGCTGAGCATCCTTTCATATTACAGCCAGTATTTTACAAAATTAAATTTCAAGATCTTTACCCAATTTCTTTAGGATACTCTCCTGTTCTAGAATTTTTACAGTTTTAACACTTATGATTAGATCTGATCAATTTTCAAATTGATACGTAACTTATACACCATAACATTTACCCTTCTAAAGTGCACAGTTCAATGGATTTTGGTGCAGTCACAGAGCTGTGCAACCATCACCAATACATAATTCCAGAACGTCTCGTTATCTCCAAAGAAACCCAAGAGCCGTTAGCAAGCCACGCTTCACTCCACCTCACTCAGGCCTCTGGCATCCTCTAATCCACTCTCAATCTCCAGATTTGCCAGGTCTTAAACTCTTTTGAAGAACTGTCAAACTGTTTTCCAAAGTGCACCATTTTGCATCTCCATCATCATTGTATGAGGCTTACAATTCCTTCTCCTAACAGTTGCTGTTATCTCTTTTCTTTAATACAATCATTCCAGCAGGAATATATGGTATCTTATTATGGCTTTGATTTGCATTTCTCTAATGGATAATGATGTTGGGAATCAGTCATCTGCACTTCTTTGGAGAAATATTATTCATGTCTTGAAATCAGGTACTATCAGTCTTCTAACTTTATTTTTTCTTTTCAAAGTTGGTTTGGCTATTCTAGGTACTTTTTATTTCCATATAAATTTTAGAGACAGCTTTTTAATTTGAACAAATAAAACACATTTATCAGGATGTTTATTGGGATTATACTGTATTGATTAATTAATTTTGGGAAATTAAAATTTTAATGACCCAGGGCTTTTAATACACAAAAATGGTATCTCTATGCATTTATTTAGATGTTTCTGAATTTCTTTCAGCAATTGAAGTTTGTAGTGTATAGGCCAAGTATATCTTACTTATTCTGAGTAATTTAGATTTTTTAATGCTATTGTAAATGGTGTCTTTATTTCAAAAACTTACTGGATTTAGAGCCAGGATTGATTTTTATAGATTAATATTTAATACTAAAATCTTGCTAAACTCACTTATTAGTTCTAGTAGCCTCCTTGTAGTTTTTTTAGAATTAGTTTTAAAAAATAAAAAGTTTGTTCCTTTCTATGTAATGTGACTTTTTTCTTCTCTGCATTTTTATCAGATTCTTTTTATTTATTTTTGTTCTTAAGTAATTTGATAAGCATATGATTGATGTGTAGGTTTTAGTGTTTATTTTAGCTGTCATTCATTAAAGTTCTTGGATCTGTTGTTTGTAATTGCCATCAATTTTAGAAGTTTTTTGTGGTATTTCTCACATTATTTTTTCTCTTCATCACATCTTTTCTTTCCGGAGCCTATTTGCATGTATGTTAATTTGTTTGCGTTTGCATGATATTGTCTTTCAGGTTACTGATTATATTTCTAGGCTTCTTTCTGTGTTTTGTTTTGAACAGTTTCTATTGCTATATCTTCAAGTTCACTGATATTTTCTTCTGCATTGTCTGCTCTGATATTAATCCCATCCCATAAAACAGGTTTATAATTACATATGTTATATGTTACATATTTTCATTTGTACAAGTTCTTTTTAAAATACAATTGGTCTGAGGAGTTTCAAGATAGCTATAGAGTAGGTGGAAATTACATTAATCTCCTCCTGGTGCCAAACCAAACTAACAGCTAAATTATAGTGCAATCAACATGAATGATCAACCAAAGGATAGCTGAACAAAAGCATTATATTCAAGGATTTATAGTAAAAGCTACATAGATACTAGTTAGAAAGGCTGAAACACAGAGAGGACTGGCCCATGCACCCACGTGCAGTGACTGAGAAGCCAGAGAGATATCTCAGCTGCAAAAGACCCCTTGTGGAGTGCAGGGTCTCAACCTCATGCTAGGACCTCCAACCCAGAGCACCAGGGCTGACAGTGGAGCCTGAATAGCATCTGGCAGTGGAAATCATCAGGGACTCTGTCCTCCTGGAAGAGGAGGGAGTCAGCTAGAATTCCTGCTGATCTCCTAAAAGGCCAATGCACAGGAGCTTGCTGTGGGCACTCACCCAGGGCTTTGGTAGACAGAAGGTAACTCAGGGCATATGAGGTTCATAAAGGTAATATCTGGGTGGTGTGACCCCAAAGAAAGATCTGGAGGTCCCAGTTCTGAGTCGATATCCCACACTGCCTTCAGATGCTATCTTCCCAGGGTGCTCCTTTTCTTACAGCACCAGTCTGGTAAGTGCTCTAACCTGGTCCTCCAAACACTGGCAACACCACCTTGCCAAGCTTGAGTCCAGCAGGAAGGACTGTTGGCTGTACTCAACGGGGACCCATGGTGCACTCTTTGTCTGGAGAGACAATAGGCAGACATCCAGACATTGAACTGTGAGGCTTTGAAGCAGGGGCCAGTCTTTCTTCCCCATCAGCAAGCTCAACCAGCACCACCCTCAAAGGGAGAACTTTTGTTCTATCTTCTCAAGTCTCAGCCCCATCCTGCTGAGCTCAGATTCATAGGGAGAAGGTCACTCAGAGGTGGGAACTTAAGGTGCATCTCCCTGAGAGGCTTTGATTTGGGGTTCGAGTGAGGTTGGTGGGTACCACCCACAACAGAAGACTGTCTTGATCTGTTTTCACAAGTTCCAGTGGCCCCACCCTGCTAAGCTTGCTCCTGCAGTGGGGCTGACTGGCTGCACCCAACCTGAACTGGTGGTGCACTCTTCCTGGAGGCATTCAAGTTGGAGGATATCAGAGACTGAGTGCTATAGCTCTGGACTAAGGGCCACATTATCCGCATTGAGTGTCTAACCATACTGGCCCCAAGAAGAGATCCCACTAGCTCCATCCTCCTGACCCAGTAGCCCTGCCCTACTAAGACCGTGATGTGTGAAAAGGGCAGCCAGGCAAGGCTAGTTTACAGTCTTTCTTCAAAAGGCTCTGGAGGAAGTCCAGGCAACCTCAGGGGGTAGAAGAGTAGCTGACAAGTGAACGCCAACCTCAGAGAGCCTTGGACCTTTTATTGATCTGCTCCCAGCACAGAGCTGCACTAAGCTAACTGTTGTACACAGCTTGGCCCTTCCCATGCACATGTAGCCCAGTAGACACAGCCACAATCAGTGAATACTGTGGTAGCTGCAGACAGGTAACCCAAGGCCAGTCATACACAACATCTGACAGTGACCTGCACCAGAACTGCATCCAAATGGGCAGGGAACCAACACAATTAGTGGTGGGCTTCAAACCTCACTGAAGCTCTACCCAACTAGCCATACAAATGGCACCACCAAAGGGGTCTCTGGCAGGCACCAAAATCTGCTGGGAACAAATCTACCTTGGGGACAGC
Source organism: Carollia perspicillata (assembly GCA_004027735.1). Lineage (NCBI taxonomy): Eukaryota > Metazoa > Chordata > Mammalia > Chiroptera > Phyllostomidae > Carollia > Carollia perspicillata. The sequence goes on along the minus strand of PVKM010006922.1, from coordinate 22,246 downwards.
CCCTGAACAGCGACTCATACACTGAGAGTGAGGTCTATCCTTAAGTCAGACAGCCTGAGGGTTAACTCCAAGCATAAACAGGCCAATCGCATTGAGACTCAACTACAACAGAGGGGGCACATACCCCACACCAGAAACATTTCTGAACACATAACTCAAATAATCTAGGAGACTGTGCTACTGAGACCCAGAACACACAGGTACATCAGAAAGCCTCATAACAAGCGTGGGAGTCATACCAGAGTCAAACACAAAAAAAGCAGACAAAATGGGGAGAAAAATATGCCACAGCCCTGGCTGCTGTGGTTCAGTGGATTGAGTGCTACACTGTGAACCAAATGGTCACCACTTTGATTCCTACTCAGGGCCCATACCTGGGTTGTGGGCCACATGCCTGGTTGGGGACATGCAAGATGCTACCAATTGATGTGTCTCACATCAATGTTTCTCTCCCTCTCTTTCTCCCTCCCTTCCCCTTTCTCTAGAAAATAAATAAAATCTTTTAAACAAAAGGAAGTATGCCCCTAATGAAAGAATAACAAAAATCCCTAGAAAAAGAATTAAATGAAAATGAACCAGATGCAGAGTTTAAAACAGTGGTTTTAGGGATGCTCAAGGACCTTTCGGGAAGAATGCATGATCTCACGAGAACTTAAAAAAAAGAGACATTAAGCATTTAAAAGTACATAGAAACCATAAAAAATAACCTGTCAGAAATTAAAAATACAAACTTCCGGCCAAGATGGAGGAGTAGGTAGACACACTGTGCCTCCTTGCACAACCAAAAGGACAACAACAATTTAAAAACAAAAAACAACCAGAACTGACAGAAAATCAAACAGTATGGAAGTCCAACAACCAAGGAGTTAAAGAAGGCACATTCATCCAGACCAGTAGGAGGGGCGGAGACAGGCAGCGGAGCAGAGAGGACTCACGGCAAGGTGATGGCCGGTAAGGTGGCAGCTGGCAGTTCCACATTCTCCCACATATAAAGCAGGAGGAACAACTGGGGAGTGGGATGGACTCCACAACCCAGGGCCCCAGCACAAGAAAATAAAGCCTCAAACGACTGATTGAAAACACCTGTGGGGGTTGAGGCGGCAGTGGAAGAAAACTCCCAGTCTCACAGGAGAGGCCCACAGAGTCCTAGAATGTACACAAACCCACCCACATATGAATCAGCACCAGAAAGGCCCAATTTGCTTGTGGGAAGCGGGAGAAGTGACTGAAATCCGGCAGAGAGCGGAGCAAGCACCATTGTTCCCTCTCAGACCCCTCCCCCACATACAGCATCAC
>PVKM010006922.1:0-20850 GCA_004027735.1 Carollia perspicillata | reverse complement strand
CACAAGGAAATAAAGCCTCAAACGACTGATTGAAAACACCTGTGGGGGTTGAGGCGGCAGTGGAAGAAAACTCCCAGTCTCACAGGAGAGGCCCACAGAGTCCTAGAATGTACACAAACCCACCCACATATGAATCAGCACCAGAAAGGCCCAATTTGCTTGTGGGAAGCGGGAGAAGTGACTGAAATCCGGCAGAGAGCGGAGCAAGCACCATTGTTCCCTCTCAGACCCCTCCCCCACATACAGCATCACAACACAGTGATGTGGATTACCCTGCTCAGGAGAATACCTAAGGCTCCACCCTTCACTATGTAACAAATGCCCCCCCAAAAAAAACTGGCTCAAGTGAAAGAACAGATCAAATCTTCAGAAAAAAATACAACTAGGCAATGAAGAGATAGCCAGCCTATCAGATGCATAGTTCAAACCACTGGTAATCAGGATGCTCACAGAATTGGTTAAATTTGGTCATGAATTAGATGAAAGAATAAAGGCTATGCTAAGTGAAATAAAGGAAAATGTACAGGGAACCAACAGTGATGGGAAGGAAACTGGAATTCAAATGAATGGTGGGCCTGAAGGACCACCAGGTGGACCAGGTGGACCAGAAGGAAGAAAGAAACAACCAAACAGAAAAGAATGAAGAAATAAGAATTCAAAAAAATGAGAAGAGGCATAGGAACTTCCAGGACATCTTTAAACATTCCAAAATCCGAATTATAGGAGTACCAGAAGGAGAAGAGGAAGAGCGACAAGTGGAAAATTTATTTGAACAAATAATAGAGGAGAACTTCCCCAATCTGGCAAAGGAAATAGACTTCCAGGAAGTCCAAGAGGCTCAGAGAGTCCCAAAGAAGTTGTACCCAAGGAGAAACACACCAAGGCACATCATAATTACATTACTCAAGATTAAAATTAAGGAGAGAATCCTAGAAGAAGCAAGAGAAAAGGAGACAATTACTTACAAAGGAGTTCTCACAAGACTGTTAGCTGATTTCTCAAAAGAGATCTTACAGGCAAGAAAGAAGTATTCCAAGTCATGAAAGGCAAGGACCTACATCCAAGATTACTCTATCCAGCAAAGGTTCCATTTAGAATGGAAGGGCAGATAAAGTGCTTCTCAGATAAGGTAAAGTTCAAGGAGTTCATCATCACCAAGCCTGTATTATATGAAATGTTAAAGGGATTTATCTAAGAAAAAGAAGATAAAAAATATGAACAGTAAAATGACAGCAAACCCATAATCATTAACAACCACACCTAAAACAAAAACAAAAGCAAACTAAGCAAACAATTAGAACAGGAACAGAACCACAGAAATGGAGATCACATGGAGGGTTAGCAACAGGGGAGTGGGAAGGGGAGAGAGAGGGAAAAGGTACAGAAAATAAATAGCATAGATGGTAGGTAGGAAATAGAAAGGGGAGGCTAAGAATAGTATAGGAAATGTAGAAGGCAAAGAATGTATATACATGACCCATGGACATGAACTAAAGTGGGGGAATGTGGGTGGGAGGGTGTGTGTAGGGCAGAGGGGAATGAAGGGGGGAAATGGGACAACTGTAATAGCATAATAAATAAAATATATTTTAAAAAGAAATGAAGAATACAGTATCTAAAATGAAGAACTTACTAGAAGGAATCAACAGCAGGTTAAATGAAACATCTGATGAATCAACGATTTACAGATCAAGATAACAGTAAGCATCTAAGCAGAATAGTAAAAGGAAAAGAATATTTTTAAAAATGAGAAAATCCTAAGGAGGCTCTGGGACAACATCAAGCGTAGCAACATCTGAACCATAGAGGTACCAGAAGAGAAAAGAGTGAGCAAGGGATCGAGAACCTGTTTGAAGAAATAATGGCTGAAAATTCCCCTAAGCTGATAAAGGAAAAAGTCATACAAGTTCAGGTAGCACAGAGAGTCTCTATCAAGATGAACCCAAAGAGATCCAAACCAAGACACACCATAATTAAACTGACAAGGGTTAAAGACAGAGATAAATTCTTAAAAGTAGCAAAAGAAAGACAATTAGCTACTTACAATGGAGTTCCCATAAGACTGTCAGCTGATTTCTGAACAGAAAGGGATTGGCATGAGATATTCAAAGTGATAAAAAGCAAGGATTTACAACCAAGAACTATCCAGTAAGGCTATCATTTAAAATTGAAGGCAAGATAAAGATTTTCCAAGACAAAACAAACAAACAAAAAATAACTAAAGGAGTTTGTTATCACCAAGCCAGTATTACAAAAAATGTTAAAGGGCTTCTTTAAGAAGAAAGAAGAAAAGAAGTATATATGGAAAGGAACATATGTATAAAGAATAAAATGGCAATAAGTAAGTGCTTATTAATAACTACTTTAAATGCGAATGGATTAAATGATCCAATCAAAAGACTTAGGGTAGCTGAATGGATAAGAAAGCACGACCCACATATATAGGTTGTCTACAAGAGACCCACCAGAGAACAAAAGATACACAAAGACTGAAAGTGAAGTAATCAAAAACATATTCCATACAAGTGGAAATGAAAAAAACAGCTGTGGTAGCAATACCTATATTAGACAAAACAAAGGCCATAAAAAGAGACAAAGAAGGGCATTACATAATATTAAAGGGCTTGAGTCAACAAGAGGATATCACCCTTGTAAACATATATGAACCCAACAAAGCAGCACCTGAATACATAAAGAAAATCTTGGTAGATATTAAGAGAGAGATTGATAGCAATAGAGTCATAGTTCGGGATTGTAACACCCTACTGACATCAACGAATATGTCTTCCAGAAAAAAAATTAACAAGGCAAAACAACCTTAAATGATACACTAGATTGGATAGACTTAATTGACATTTACATTGCATTTCAAACAAAAGCAGCAGAATATACATTTTTTTTAAATGCACATAGAATGTTCTCTAAGAAAAACTACATGCTGGGACATGAGGTAAGCCTCAATAAATTCCAGAAGATTGAAATAATATTAAACATCTTCTCTGACCACAATGCTATGAAACTAGAAATCAACTACAACAACAACAAGAAAAAAACCTGGAAAACATCAAACATGTGGAGGCTAAATAGCATGTTATTGAATGGGTTAACAATGAGATGAAGGAATAAATAAAAAAGTACCTGGACACAAATACAAATGAACACACAACAACCCCAAACCTATGGGACACAGCAAAGCAGTCCTGAAAAGGAAGCTCACAGAATTATAGGCCTACCTCAAGAAGTAAGACAAATCTCAATTAAGTAATCTAACCTCACACCTAGAAAAACTAGAAAAAGAACAATGAAGACCAGAGTAAGTAGAAGGAAGGGAATAGAAGATTGGAGTGGATATAAATGACCTGGTGACTAAATAAACATCACAAAAGATCCATGAAGCCAAGAGTTGGTTCTTTGAAAAGATAAAAGACACTTTCTGTCAGAATCCCTTTGGTAACACAGTGGTACTTTTGTGAGGCATAGCTATTGTTTATTAGGGAAACCAGAATCCGGAGGGTTAGCTTTCCAATACTGCATTTCAATTCTACTGATACCATGCTACATCCTAAATCCAAACTCTTATAAAACATTTTCAATGACTTTAGCACTACACAATTTTGATTTAAAAGTTTCAAAAGTGAACTTCTATTTTTCAGATTCTTGCTTGCTTGCCAATCACGCATAGTTTCCTTGTGTGGATCTCAATATATGATTTGTCACCAGGGTTCTGTACTTCTGTTGAATTACTTCATCGCACAGCTGTATCAAGAGCATTAAATATATAAGAAAATAAAGAAAGGCTGACTGAATGATTTACACCATTTAAAAGTTGGAACTAAATGAATTTATTTGGCAGAATTATTATCAATCCATTTTATAATTCAAGCACTTTTAATAAAATTTTCCCCTGTATGAACAGGGGAAAAATGCAGTAACAGTTACCTATGATCAGCTTTAATATGATATCTATAGGAATAATATCAAATATAAGCGCACTAGCTTTTACATAGTTCATGATTTTTACTATGTCAAACACAAACTGGTTTGTACAAGTGACTTTTATTTTTTTGTAGCAAGAGTGTCTCAGTCATGGATGCAGCATGTTGATTCACTTTCTGAAATAACTTCCTTCATCTAGTTCATAACTCCAGAATGTTTTCCTGTAAGTTCAGCTGTGCTATAAAATATATCCTACATATTTCCTACATAGAATGTGAACTCTAAACCACAATTGTTGACAATACAGTCATTCATAGTAGCAGTAGTAATTTAAAAATTATTGTTTATCCTGAATAAAGCTGAAAAGTAGTAGCAGTGATTTAAAAATTATTGTTTATTCAGAATAAAGCTGAAAATTTTCTTTTATATTATCATGTTCAAATTATACATATACTTAAAAATGTCACATTGGAAATATGTGTACATTTATCAGGTTGCAATAAAAAGTACTTGGCTAGTATTATTGGTTCTATAAGTTGGTCTTTCATATCAGAACTTAATTCCTGAATATCCTGGGACATTGTGTCATGGAGGAGTGACACTTGAACTCTCTTCTATGCTGCAGATCTTTCAACAACTCTAAACAAACATATTTAGTGCAGACTTTAACTAATATCTTGACAATTACCTATGATGTTTTACTTTTAGTAACCCAAAGTCCTTCTTTGCAGGAATACACTATGAAGTAGTGACATCTGGGGGTTTTGGGGGTTTTTTTTTTGGCTTTTAAAATCCATAGTTTTCCTTTAAAAAAATTCTTTCAGTTTTAGACTTATTATTTTATGTCTGTTGAAAAATGTAAATACTGCTTGCCTTACAATGGTTCCATTGTTTCAATAGTCAGTGTATCTCTGCAAATGGCACAGCAGGGGTTTGTACATTTCAACATATTTATGGCTACAAGGCTGAATTTAACATATGAAGATATTTACTTCCAAGTAAAACTGATCTAAATTCTTCAGCCTTTATATATATGAAATTGCTTTCATAATCATCATTTGGCTAATCACTACCAATGCAATAAAAAATACCATATGATCTCACCCTCAAGTGGAACCTAATCAACAAAACAAACAAGCAAGCAAAAGATAGCCAGAGACATTGAAATTAAGAACAATCCAACAGTAACCAGAGGGGAGGTGGGAGGGGATAATGGAGGGGGAAGAGAGAATGGGTTTTCAGGAACAACTATAAAGGGCACATGGACAAAACCAAGAGGGGGTAGAACCAAGGGAAGGAGGTGGGGATGGCTGGGGTGGGGGGATCTGTGGGGGGTAAATGAAGACAACTGTACTGGAACAACAATAAAATAATTTTTTAAAAAAGAGAAAACAGTTTTTACAAGAAATTTCCAGAAAGGGTTGTTTGCTAGTTGCAAGTTTGTGTTAAAAATAATATCAACTGTACATCTCTTATTTATTAAATAATGCTAGCCTATAAATTTAAAAACAGGTTTGACTAAAAATTAAAGTGATTGCTAAAAGTACAAGTGACAATAATAAATAATTTTAAAAGAATTTTACACTGACAGGTTATAATTGGAAACTGACTCTAACATATGTTGCATGGGCTACTATGTATGACCAGTATGCATCTTGCTGCACACGTGACATACCACATGATTTTAACATGTATCCTGATCTATTTCCTGTGCAATGAAACAAGCCCACTAATCAAGTGCTTAAATGCAACACAATGTCACGAGCCTATGAACATTTCTAAGCACTCTAAATTTCTGTATCTGTCACCTATTGGTGACAAAAACTACCCAAACCGGTTCCAGGGAACTTGATTAGGGCCTGTCTTGGGGCTGTGAGTTTGGGGGCAAGCAATGGAGGACATATGAAATGAGAGTCTTATTATATTTCATGTTTCTCTGCATTTCATAAAATTATGTTTTCAAAAATTTATCTCTATGAGGTAAAGTGGAGGTGGTGTTTCCTCTATTCACTTTTATTTTTCTAATAGCCCAAGGTATATCCCCTATATAATCAATCATTCATTTGGTAGTGATTTGAATTTCTGTCCTTTTTCGCTTCTTTCAGTGTGCCATTTGAGGAGCTGTATCAGACACTGCTAGCCAAGTGTCTCATTAAACCAAAAAGTGTTTTGAATACTCTTTTGATTGTTCTCATAGCTAAAAACTCTTCAAGCTTTGAAAATAGATTTGATCTTTGGGACTACCCCAAAATTATCCAAATCAAGGTGTGGTTATATAGTAATAAGATTAATTTATTTTGATGCTCATTAAATAAACTTTAAAGGCAATTTCAAGTGGGAAAGTTCAACAATTGCTTTGAATAATGACAATATCACTGCAAAGATTGATCATCCTAAAATAGTTTGATTATTTTACAATCAGTCAAGAATTTTCTTGATAAATTTCTCAGTTGGCAAGTTCAGATACTGCACTGTATTGCTTCTTTTGCCAACACGATATCATTCAGACACACCAACATTTTTGTAATTCTCTATGTTATGTGTCATTGTTTTTACATTTTTTTATTCCTCCCCAGGAAGTATCTTTTTTTTTGGTCAACACTATTGCAGATGTTACCCGTTACCCCCACTTTGCCTCCATTCACCTAGCCCCTGCACTCCACCCCAAGCCTTCGCCACATTGCTCTCCACAGGCTATGCAGATATGCATACATGTTCTTTTGCTAATCTCTTCTGGTCCTTCCAAACCCTCCCGTCTAAGATCTGTCAGTCTATTCCATGTATCCATGCCACTGGTTTTATTTTGTTTGTCAATTTATGTTGAAGCATCTTCTACACCTAATTACCTAACACCTATTCTCCTTCAGTACTCCGAGCATCACCTTACATCTTATCCAGACATGCCCCCTTCAGTCTGAATTACCTAGCTATCCTCTAGTCTATGGTGTGAAATACCCTTCACACTATAACATAATCACTAACTTACTTATTATGATAATCAGGCTTTCAGTCCTGGCCCCAGGTGCTTTTCAGAATGCTGGATGTTGTCTATTTTGGGGACACAAGGTCAATTTAGTAGTTAGAAAATGAAATGGACGGGATAAGATGAAATGGATTGGAAAGGAAAGGAAGAATATAGAACAGAAAATAAAATATCAGTGTAGATAGAAAAAATATGGTTTTGTGAAACTTTTGGCTAAACATAAACAAACATTAATTTGCTCTGTAATATGTACTTTTTTCTGGGAGTCACTGTCAAAAAAGTTTGAGAGCCACAGCACAACATTTGAAGTGCTTGGTGATCTTGCCTTAGTACCAGCACCACGGCTAGCATATTATAGGAAATGAGACATTGGTTGAATGATTGAATAAATACAAAACCTTTCAAGTGAATTATCTTTAAAAAGATGTACTTGATTTTATAAGTCCTAGTATTTTTAAAAGGAGTTATTGCTAAATTATAATCAATAGCTAAATACTATAATCAATATAGTATTTGGGACATAGTTATTAAGATTAATGCTTGTGAGCTTCTCCCTGGATGCTTCTTATTTTTTCAGCATAACTTTCCTATGTTTAGAAAAGTGATGCCTACGGTATGGATTTCTGGGTCAAACAGCCAGACCACCATGGGAATGGTTAACATACTTTCCCACTCACAGGTTCTTTTCAAATATTAAAAGCAGATATTTTATTAACAATTAAGCTTAGTAGTAATAATTCTGTACCCACCCCCATGTGCTCACACAAAGTACTGTTCAGTTCTGTTCTTGCTAACATTTCATTGCATTTTACCTTAAGTATCATAACCCTGGTTTACACCAGACCTACCTAGAATGTCAGTTTCAGTCTCTCTGCCTTTCTTCCTTGGACCTTTCTGTGCCATGTGGATGACTCCAGATTCCCAGGGATATGGAGCAGTGTTATGTGATGGTAAGAGCCCTGTATCATATTTGGAACACTTGGATTTCTAGGCCCTTCTTTTTTTCCCCTAACTGGATTATATCTAGCTAAACTTCCTATACCTTAGTTTCTTCAAATGAAACATACTCTCAAGTTTCCACTAAAGCTCTGGTGTTCTGTAAATCAAGCAAGAGGGCCGATAAGATTCCTCCCATCTCTAGCATTCAAAAAGCCTGAATTGTTTTCACTCCTAGTGGCAACTTCTCTGTCTGGAGATTCCTGATAAGACACTGTTTGTTTCCCTGATTTATTCCTAAATTCATTTTTCCTATTCATGTGCAAAAATAGAGTGATTATTAGCAATGAATATCTTCATATCATTTTCAATAATATGTTTGTTTCTTCACCTGATGACCTTTCCAGCTTTTTTTCCCCCATAAAACTCTCTTTAATCAGAGCACTTCATCCATGGTATACCCCATTAAAAAATAACCATGGCCCTGGCTGGTGTAGCTCAGTGGATTGAGCATGGGCGTGTGAAGCAAAGGGTCACCGGTTCGATTCCCAGTCAGGGCACATGCCTGGGTTGCAGGCCAGGTCCCCAGTAGGGGACACATGAGAGGCAACCACACAGTGATGTTTCCCACTCTTTCCCCTTCCCTTCCTCTCTCTCTAAAAATAAATAAATATAATATTTTAATAAAAAATTAAAAATAAGCATGATAAATACATGAGTATTAAAGAAAGGAGTTATGAAAAATTTTTCTTGGGTAATTAGACATGTTTGTCAGGTATTGGGTAGAATAACTAAATGAACTGGCAGAACCAGTCAAAGGTGAAAATGGGTGGTCCAACACCTCATTACAGACTATAATCATTTACAGTGCCCCATGCTCTTTTCAATGTTGTAGGTGGTTTTCCCTTAAAATGCTCAGGTGCTCTTGATGATGTTGACTGTTAGCACCCCACCTTTTTCTCTGCCATAGCTTAATATATATATATGCCATATTATCAAATGAAAAGCAGGGCTTTCTTTGGTGGCATTCAAAGAAAGTACAATGCATCAATCTTGGACTTAATCTAGATCCAGGTGATGCATTCAAAGTGGCCCTGGGAAACACGACCTTCCTTAAGAGCATCAGTGGTTGGAATCTGGTGAGGAGAAAGGGAGAGATACCCAGACCCTGAACTAAGGTTGTCTCTTTAGAATTAGAAGGTTGATGAACTTGTTTCTTACTTTTAATTAACCTCAAAAAGAACTCAAGTATACAATTTTTCAATGCTTTGCCATTTGCAAATTGCCTTTAGAATCACTATGCTCTTTTTTCCTTTTAAAGAACACTTTAAAAAGTCTAACCTATATATAAATTTTTCTTTCAATTAAAGATCCAAAGGAGCACTGACTAGCCCAATGGCATTTTTATATTGGAAAATACAGATATTCTTCTGGAAAATTTGGTTTGAGTGTGATTTGTACTTTGAGAGAACACCATTGTGGAAAATACTGCAGCGCTAAGTGAGCGTGACTATAAATTCAGATCAATACGTGACGGTGAAAGAAAATGCAGAGCATACCTAATCCAGCTAACTATGCCCCTGACAAATGCACTGTGAGCATTGTCATTGGTGCTTTTCCTTTCTTTATTTGCATTATCCATCAGGACAGCCCATGAGGGAATGCCTGGGAACCGTGGAGCTCTCTGTAATAAGCCACAACACTAATGAGGCATAACAAATTTAGCAAGTATCATGTATAATCTTGATCTTTCATTGACACTATTACCCATATAGATTACACATCGCCATTTGTTATCTGCCCTAATGCAGATGAAACGGGAGGGTGTAGCCCAGTTGCTCCTTCTACAGTTAAACATTTTTTAACAAATTGTCATCCTCCAAAACAAAAACTCAATAGTCCTGGCCTCTGTTTTTGCTGCTGCTGCCTCTCAGCAGGGTTGGCTGGCTGTTTTTGCAGAAGGTCAGCCAGATTTTGTCTTTCTCACAGTTTCACATTCCTCCTGGGATCGAGGGTCTAATATATTTCTGTAACACACCAACTGAACCCAAGATAAACAAGTGCCCAGAGGAACATGGCCCTAGTATATGCCTCTCTTTAGTTCAGCAATTTAGAAATCAGATGTCTGCAATGATCCTTGTCTTTAGGAATTGTTGAGCCTCAGCCAAGAGAAGGAATTGCAGTGAGACCATGTTTCAGTGATGAGACTTTTGAGTTGAAATTAATAATATATAAGAATCAGTGTACACTACGATTCCACAGAACTTTTTAAAAAAGGTAAATTCATTACCTCTCAACTGAGCTCTTGGGAGGAGCCAAATGTCAGTTTCACTTTATAGATTAGTGCATTTTCTAGACAGCAAAGTCAGTACAGGAATAGAAGGGAAATGTGTACATCTTGGTGTTCAGCTCTGAAATTTCCCGAAAAGGGGGAAACAATCATAAGTATACATGCAACAACAGTTTAGGAAATCACAAAAATGCAAAGGCCCCTTATTTCTCTTATTCCAATCAAGTTTCTGGGATGAATTCTATGTTTATCTCTGCTAAGTCCTCCACAAAGAAATCTGCACTAGCTAAAATGTTGCATGTAAATTCAGACTCTGGAATGAGAAAACAGTAACTCCTAGCTTCATTTCCTCAAGATCCTAAATTTTTAATATCTAAACATAAAATAGATATTTTAGTTAATTACAAAGTAATTGTACTTGACAATATTAAATCAAACGAACTAAAAGGTAAGAAATGGTACCAAGGAAAAGAAATAAAGAGTAACTACTTAGTCACATCATAATTAAACCTATATTTGTAATTCAGCATTTAAGAAGTTTCTTTTAATGCAGAGAGACCATATACCCTAAAAAGACTCAGATTGTTGCTACCTTTCATCAATTACCAATTTGGTTCAGTAAAAATTCTTATTCAGGAGTTCTGAGTGTTCAGGGTGGGGTGGGAGGAAGAAAAGACAGGGCAGAAGTTTACAGACCTAATATTGCCTATTTCCTTCTCAGTTTACTTGGTTCTAGCTGCAGGTATTTATAGGATAAAATTTTCATTTTCATCATGTTGCTGGGTATATATTATTTCTATGTATTTTTTCCTTCTTAACACATTCTTCATGCTACTTTATTATACATGTAACTTTATAGCCTCTTTCTGTGTTTATTTCTTTTTAATTTGAAAATTTGTATGCAGTGAAATTTGGGATTACAAATCTTGAATTCTCCTAGCTTAATGATAAAAATAGCACAGTATGTTGGAAACTAGTATTTACTAATATTTAATAGCCTACGTCCAACATCGAGGTAATACACTAGTAGTATTGTTCATTTTCCATAACCCTGTAGGGCAAGTTTTTAATGATGTTTAAGATAAGGTACTTTGTCAAGTGTAGCCTTGTATATCATCTAAAGTAAACTTGAGAGTAATGTTGAGAGCTGCCCCAAGTTTCAGGGTTAGAGGGTTGAGATGGTTTGATTTTAAGGTCAAAATTGTTCTCAAATAATATCATGTCTAGTTTTATTGCAAAAGCATAAGTAAAAAAAGGAAACTTAAAAACTACCCTTAGTGTTTGAAATAAGTTGGTTGGATGAAATTACACTTGCAAAAAACAAATATTCAAGTGGTGTATAACTACGGCTGCCTGCCAGGGAGCACGATTGTGGGTGAAAGACTCATTATCCTTTGTTCAGTAAACTAGCAAATCACTGCTGGGCCTACTGTGTGCAGTGGTCTGGGGGAGGGTCCAGTGAATCCAGAGAATAAGGTGAATTGCATTAACATCTAGTCACAAAGGTTGGCTTGGGGAGTTATTCGAAAACTTTGAAAAAAATGATGCGAGTTTTAGCTAAAAAAAATAAATATACTCTGTTTTTCTTTTTCCAAAACTATGGTACTTTTGTGACTATAGTAGTATGTCAAAAAATAGTTGGTGTGTGTGGTACATGTGTATTCCTAGGGAGAAAGCAGACTAAATAGAGTAAACAAATGTACGCAGAAATTTGAAAAGTCTAAAACATTTAAGTTTGACCTTTATTTAAGGTTTATCATCTAAGTCCTAGTTGCTTTTATATGTTTATTAAACAATGTTTCATTAAATATTTTATCACTGAGACATTTGGGATGGAAGCATTTGCCTTTTATCTATGAATGGAAAAATTATAAAATCTATTGTTTACTCTCATATTAATGAAGTATTATTCCATTTTGATTAAGAATTATGCTTTTTCAACCAATTTGACTTTGAGATAAGCTTTTAGTTTTAAGATTTTTTAAAAGATTTTACTTATTTATCTTTCAAAGGGAAGGGAAGGAGAGAAATATCAACGTATGGTTGCCTCTCATGCATCCCCTGCTGGGAACTGGCCTGCAACCCAGGCATGCGCCCTGACTGGGAATCGGACCCCGATTCTTTGGTTCGCAGGCCCGTGCTCAATCCACTGAACTACACCAGCCAGGGCTAGTTTTAAGATTTTTATATTTAAGTATGCTCACTTAGGTTTTTAAAAACTGGATTTGTGGAAATTCAGCTGAAGCTATTTCCATAAGCATAAATTCTTTTAAAGTTTTATATTCAAATGTTCATCAAAACACTATTAAGTCTTAATTAGAATCAATAGCTTCCTATATTTTTATGAATGAATGGTACTTTTATGGGACAAAGAGCCATATGATTAAAATGTAGCACCCTCTTATAACTGAAGATATTCATTCTTTTGAAATAGAAGCACTATTTTAATAAAATTGTTTGCTTTCTCAAAAAAAAACCCTTCTGAAGATGTATAGCCAATGTATTCTTCTTTGAAATAAAACTAACCAAAGTAATAATAAAAATATTGTTTAGAAATTGGCAATTCTCTGGTTTCAAATGTGTGTTCAACAGAAATCATTTTTTGTGAACTATGTAAGCAGGATATTCTGAACAATTATCTGAAAAACTACTAGAGAACTTACTTAAAAATATATTAGAATCCTTGCTAAAATGCAGAATTTAAATAACAAAATCAATCAACAGTTTAAACACATGGGAACCAGTGTCAGTTTATATTTTTAAAATGCATCATGATTTATTTTAGCTAAATTCTAAAAGTGAATTGAGTATAGACTACTGTATTTTAGTTAAAAATAGGGCTCACTTAAAATATGTTTAAAAATATGTATCACATTCCTTTGTGTTAATTAGGGAAAAAGGTTGTTTATTTACATCTGGGTCCAGTTTCAATATATTCAATAGAATTATAATTCCCAATTTACTTATTTTAAAAAGTATTCAGTGTGAGAAAATTCTAGTATAGTCATACAATTTTATCACTCTTTTGTGCTTTCATGGAGAAGGCACTGAGTCAGCATGAGAAATCCTGGAATCTTGACCAGATTCTCTGAGTAATTCTGTGACTGTAGGATGGTACAATAGCTGGACTAAGGGCCTGTTGGGTTTGGTGGGCCTAGGAGGACAGCGTGATAAGTGAGGGCCATGTTCATTCCTGAGCGTACGTTCTGTGTTCTTCTCCATAAAATATTGTATTCTGCGTAATCCCAAGATCGATGCGGTATACCTAGCTTGAAGGTGTCTCTAGCACGTTTCCAGGGTGTTAAGGGTGCTACAAATATAAAGATGGGATTGGATGGGAAATTTCAGTCCAGACGTCTAATGTGACTTCCAGTTATGCAGACTTCATTCATGGTGCAGTGTGGCCCATGGTGAGGCCTGTTTGGGAGGAACTCTAATGCCATACCTCCATCGGTCATCAGAGACTATTGCTCCAATGTGACTGTAGCATCATAAAGGAACCTTGTTGGATTCACTCCAGTGTACCTGATTTATATTTTCATCAGAAGTTATTGCTATAGAGGTTTGTCAAAACAGTGGTAGTACAATGACCCTTAGTTATGGCTGTTACTGTCCGTAGGCCTCAGATTTGGCCTTTGTCTTCATGAAGTAAGATGATCAGAACTGATGACCTCTAGGTTGGTTTTCAGCTGTAATATTCTATTGTTCTCTAAGTGGGAAATCCACATTGTTTGTTTAATATCCTAACTCAGAGTTTATGCTTCATCCTTCTTGAGATGGAAAGTTCTAGGTTGCCAATGATTTTTTTTTAAAAGCTGAATATTTC
Source organism: Carollia perspicillata (assembly GCA_004027735.1). NCBI lineage: Eukaryota > Metazoa > Chordata > Mammalia > Chiroptera > Phyllostomidae > Carollia > Carollia perspicillata. The sequence continues at coordinate 6,879 of PVKM010006922.1, read as the reverse complement.
ATATAGTCTCTAAGAGTTCTGCTGTGACCTGGGGAGCACAGATAGCAAACTACCATCTGGGCAGAATGCATCGGCTGACTTCTACATCCTTTCTTCACTCATGTTCCCGGAGTGATGTTCATCCTGAGGAAAGTGATATCAGCCTTGAGGTAGCCTTTCCAACTAGGAATACCCATATTGTAGGAGAGTATTGTTTTTAGCATAGTAGGACTTTCTGGCCCGGTGCACAGAAGGCTCGCCATGCCTCACTTTCCCTCTGTGTTTTTTCCCTACTCATCAGCCAGAGGAGTTGTTCTGAAGAATAGCAGGGACTGTGTCTTCATGAACAAGGGCGGATCAAAGAGCACATACAACCAGTCTGGGTCCAGGAGAAAAAAAATAGAAATCATGCTGGTATTTAAACCAAGGCAATTGAGTGCAGGAAACGAGTTATATGAGAATTATAATGTTGGAAAAGCAAAAAATGAAGTATGAAATAACCCAGAAGTTAGTAATCATTCCTAGGCTGAGTAGCACAAAGGAAGGGTCAGTGGATTCTGAGGGTGTGGAAGAGGGGCTGGTGCTGCTGGTGCTGCGACCCTGCCGGAGCTGGAATGGTGGAAGGGATCCAGAGACTTCCTGGCACCACCAGAAGAAGGGAGAAGGGAGAGGGAAAAGAGGCAGGAAATGCGACGAACATTAGTTCTCTCCTCCTCACAACTTCTGACTTCCCAACAGTAACTCCTATGAGCAAAACCTAGCAGAGAGTGAGATCACAGAGGATTCTGGAATGCAGTTGTCAGCTTCAGCATGGACAAACTAATATGGAAGAGTGAGCAGACAGCCGTGAGAAAATAGGTAAATAATGGCCACACCAAACAGCTGCTGTTTATATTGTTATTTCATATCCTCTTTTTTCCCCTTCTCTGGGTAGCTTCAAGTGTGCTTTAGATTAGAGAAAATGTAGAGTTAATATATGTGATTATGAGAGTTTTTCCATATACATTCTGTGTCTGATTGAAAAGAGTGAGAGATTAAAGTGAAAGACTAGATCCCTTCTTTAGACTTATCAGGGTCTGGTTCTGGGATACTATGTGTGTTGGGCTTTGCAAAATGATTCCCTGTATTTCTGAATGTACAAATTCTCTGCCTGCAAAATGTCCACAGTATTGCCTCTGGTCTGAGAGATGGAAGATGGTCCCCAACATTTATTAATCAAAAGTATGAGCAGACAAGCCAGTTTCCTCTTTCATTTAACACTGCAGATTATACTTAATAAAAGACAATGTTGACTGAGCAATGGCTTTGGACAACTGTAAATATATTGTAAAATCCTGTTTCGTTTACGGTCATTCTTTATAGTTAGTTTTGTGCATTCTGAATGAAGTTAAACTTTTCAGGATATTCTCATAAAGTCCTAAATCAGAATCCACACAGATCCCCATATAAAGATGTAGAGCAGCTAATAAACAATCTGAAAAACATGTTGATAAAATACATTTACTCCAAAATTCAGAGTATAGATAATATTGATATGGATGCCTTGGGTAATTTATTGATACTTTACTTTTTTATTTCTTTTATTTTTATTTTTTAATTTTATTTTAACTGTTATTCAAGTACAGTTTTCTCTCTTTTACTCCCACCCCAGTCAACACCCCCCCCAGTGCTCCCCACCTCCCTCCCATTTCCACCCCCCTTAGCTTTTGTCCATGCGTCCTTTATACTTGTTCCTATAATCCCTTCCCTTTTTCCACTGATATCCCCTCCCCTCTGGTCACTGTCAGCCTGTTTTCTATTTCAATGTCTTTGGTTATATTTTGCTTGCTTGTTTGTTTTGTTGCTTAGCTTCCTGTTAAAGGTGAGATCATATGGTATTTGTCTTTTACTGCCTGGCTTATTTAATAAATAATGCTTTCCAGTTCCATCCATGCTGTTGCATAGGGTAGGAGCTCCTTCTTTCTTTCTGCTGCACAGAATTCCATTGCGTATATGTACCATAGTTTTTTGATCCATTCATTTACTGATGGGCATCTAGGATACTTTTCTTTGTCCATTTCCTCATCTATAAAACAGGAATGATAATGGTACCTATCTCCTAAATGGTACCTAAAGTTCCTGTGACCATTAAATATGTTTATGCCTGTAAAGTGCATATAACACATGCTCTAGTCCATAAATTAGAGATATCTCCAATGCAGACATCAAAGTGTTGACATGTATATTTCCGATTGATCTTAACTGCTTGTTCAAAGGACTGGGACAGTTGCTCAAGGATGAGCTAGAGGAGTAGGTTAGATAAATGTCTGGAAATCTCAGCTCCCTACCATGGTAGCCCATCTACCTCACCTGGCCTGACGGCTTCATGCCTTCACTGCCCTGCTTCTCTTTGTCTGAGAGAAGCAATATCTTCTGGCTGGTCTGCTCCTGGCTTGAATCAAGTCTGAGATGGGAAATTTCTTTATTTTAACCAATGGAAATGGTCAGAATTTCTTCTAGGATGGGGGGCAGTGATATTAAAGTAAACAAATTACTTCTGGAAAACATTGTAGACACATTTAAGTTGACATTAAGTCCTCATTTTTGTGTATGTGGTTGTTGAAGATATTCATATCTGTAGTGCTTAGTTGCTTTATTTTATAAAGTCCCTCTTGTATTAGATTTCAAATGGAAAGATATAATCACTCAGTCTAGATAAAACCACCGGGCCATCAAAATTTTATTCATGAAAATGCATTCATGGAAAGGACAGAGCTGTATGTCCTTGCTGTACATAGAGACCTTTCTGCGATTTCATTTACATCACTGCAGCTCTGTCTGGATCTGGAGTGGGTGACCGGCTTTTCATTCCCTTCCTGGCTACAGTGACCAGTGGGCAAATACTTCCTGTCAGCCCATTAGACTCAGTCTGGTGTTCTTGCTCCATGGTGACTCTGACTCAGCCTGGCTTTGGTTCACTTGACCTGGAGAACCTACTTGTTCACTCCTATGTTAACCGATTCCTTGGCTTCTAGACCCTCAGCTTGCCCTGACTCACCTCTAGCTGCAAAGTTCCAGCAGCCAGCCAGGTTTCCAAGCTCTGGTCTCTGGCTGGACTGGGATGGTTGACCAGCAGCCTGTCTGGCATTGCCTTAAACTCTGGCTTGACTCCACTAGATTTCTCCAAATACATTTTAATCTAGTGTTCAAATTTGAAAGAACAAACCAAACTCATTGATGCAAGTGACAAATGTCAATAGCTAGCTGCCTAGTCCGGGACCAGAAACTGTACAGGATGGCTGTGACTGATAACTTCACTGAGGCCTCGGGGGAGCCCAGGAAATATGTCATTCATCATGAGCAGTCACACTTTTATTCTCAATTACATCTGTAGCTCTGTCTCCTTTCTCATTTCTAGTTGTTCTCTTTCCCCTCTAATTTTTCCCTATTTAGGTTAACTACTTGTTCATCTCTTATGGATCTTTTAAAATAATCTGTTTAGGTTTTCACGTATGCTACCTTTTTTAATTCACTAATGTTGCTATTAATTAATTTTACTTTCCTGTTTCTCTTATTTATTTAGTGGCTAAGGACAATGACTTCATAGTCAGACAACCCAGGCCATGACCCTGGCTCCCCTGAATACTAAGCACGTGACTTTGGATGAGCTATTTAGTCATTCATAACTCCATTCCCTTACCTACAAAATAGGAACATAATAAACTTACCACATTTAGCTGGTATTTACATTTATCACTACTTCAAAATTAAGGTAATTACTAGGCCCACCACCAGAACTGTTAAGTGTTGCTTGTAAGACATTGCAATTATTTTACTCGTGTACAACATTTACCTTGAGATAGGTTTCACCATTCTGCCAGAGAGTTCCATGACACAAGCAAATGCTGTGCAGCCCTGTCTTCCAGGATGGCAGAAGAGCAGATTGAGAGAAACTAGATTCTTGAATTAACCCACAGGGCACCCCAATTCACTGTCTCTCCTCTGTACTGTTACATGAGAGAAATCAATTTCTATATTTGGGGGGATATTGCATTTTGGAATTTAGGATCAAAACATATACTCTTTTACATGTGTAGAAATGTCTTATTTCACTTTGACAGTGAATACAGTTTGGGCTGAGTAAATGATTCTTGAGTTGCATTCCTCCTTCCCATCCCCCACAATAATTTTGTAGACATATCCTATTCTACCACCTTCTAACGTCCAGGGTTCCAAGTAAGAAGTGCAATACAATGCCAGACAGATTGGCTTTTCTTTAGTAATTTATTTATTTTGTCCAGAAGCTTGTAATGATGTTCTTTTAGTGTTTGGATTCTAAGAATTCATAATCAAATATGCTTTCTCATCAATCACTCCTGGCATACAAAGAGCCTCGTCTGCAAGTCTACATTTCATCTGTTTTAGAAGCTTTTATTTTGTTATTTTTACTAACTATTCATTTTATCTGTTTCTTTTTCTTTTTGTGAGTTTGATCATTCTCATGTTAGGTTTCCTGAATCTATCTTCTATTTACCTTGGTTGTTTTTAATAACTTTTAACTCTTTCTGTATTTGCTCTACATTTGAGATACATCTTGCAGTTATTTGAGTCTCAAAACTGACCATTTCCTATTTTAATTTGCAGACTTGTTATGCTTAAATATCATGCTGTCTTTTCCTGTTGAGAACTCTTCTTTTTTGTTTTTCTGTATTTAATATGTGAAAGAATATAGTTGACAAATATGAAAAGCATGATAATAAATGAGAATTTAGACAAAGACAGGAAATGTAAAAAAAGAAACAGATGAAACTGCTAGGAATGAAAACAATATTAGAGATTAAAAAAACTTTCCTCTAAGAGTAGATCAGCAAATTGGACAGAGAGAGAAAAGAATCATAAACTGAAAATTAGGTTACAAAAATTATGTAAACTTAAATATAAAGAGGAAAAAGTTGTAAAGGAAAATAACTCTGAGCATGTACGATCTGTGGAAAATACATGACAACAAGAACACAAATAATGGGAATAATGGAAGTATATTAATTGGATATAAATTGTTGCAAAGTTCTCATTTTGTGACAATAATAAAATGTTTTTTTAATGTAGACTATGGTATGTTAAAGATGCCTATTACAATGCAAAAATGTTTTTAATATTGTAGTTGTAAACTGATAATTTAAAAAAATTCACAGAGGCATAATTAAAAATGTATTAGGAAAGGTCACAGGAATGCAAAAATATACATTTTATTCACTCCTAATATAAAAAATATACAGAGAAAAAAAGAAACAAAGAACTGGAAAAATAAATAAAAATAAAATATCAAGATGGCATAATTAAGTAGAGATATACTAATAGTTATAGCAAATGTAAATGGACTAAACATGAGAATTAAACAGACACCTGACACAAGAATTTGTGAGAAAGGCTAATATGAACAGGTGCTTAATATCATTACTCATCAGAAAATGCCAATTAAATACACCGTGGAACACCAACATACACACCTACTAGAATGGAAAATTGTCAAGTAAAAAAGAATAAGAACATCAAATTTTGGAGAAGATATATAACAACTGGAACTCTCAGGCATTGGCAGCATAAGTGTTAAATGATATCAACATTTGGAAAAACTGTCAGTTCTATAAAATTAAACATACATCTCCCCTATGATCCGGCAGTTTTACTTGTAGGTGTTGATTCAAGGGAAATAAAAACACTTGCCAACAAATAGATTTGTACAAAAAAGTATATTATCTCCATTTATTGTAGTCCAAAACTAGAAACAACCTTGATTTATATCAGTGGAAGAATGGCTACATGAAGCTCATTGTCAATGCAATGGAGTACTATTACTAATAAAAACAAGGGATCTGCTGAGTCGTGCAACGACATGGATGAAACTCAAGAATATTTGCTCAGTGATAGACTGCAAACACAAAAACGCATCTTGCATTGTTGCATTTAAATGAAATTCTAGGATAGACAAAACTAATCTGTGTTGATAAAAATCACAGAGCAGTTGATTTGTCGGGAGGGATTAATACAAAGGGGCACAAGAGAGCTTTCTTGGGTGATGGAAATATTCTATAAATTGATATGCATTCATAAAAACTGAATTATATACTTAAGATCTGAGTATTTCATAATATATAATTTATATTTCAACTAAAAAAACAAAATTGAACAAGGACAATGCTGTCTACTATATGTAAGACACAATTCTAAGTAACACTGGAGAAACACTCAAAACAGAGAAGAGAAAAGCTTCTTGGTTTTAATGAACAAATAGACCAATAAAAATTAATTACTGGATATGAAGGTATAAAAAACTGGGATAATGAGCAGTAATTATTCTGATGCAATGGACACTTGGTAATGCAACGTTTGAGCTGAATCCTGAAGAATGACCAGAAGTAATCCACGGACTATGTTAAATAAAGAATAGTCTAGGCAGACAACCAAAAGTGCTTACAGTACTTACAAAACTGCAACGAGGTCAGTGTATCAGCAACAGAGTGAGATAGAGAGTAGGTATGAAAATAAAGAGATCTGGTCGGGCACCAGATTAATTAATAGGTTCTTTTTAGTCACTATAAGAAGTGCAGATTTTGCACTGCTTTCTAGATCCAACTAACAACCCCTCCCTTCCCAACAAGAATCTTTTCTTCATCCCATCCTTTCTTAAAAGGGGCCAGTTGGGTTGAGGAATAAGGTTAACTCAACACATAGCCAAAAGATCTCCTATCTCTTATACTGGTTGCTACTGTAAATACCATAGAATACTCCCTTGCTGTCTTAAACCATTTTGCCTCCCCCTCCAACTGAGCGCAAAAAAGAGTAGGTGGAAGCGGTGAACACCAGGATACCCGAAGGAGACTGCACCACTGAAGCTCATAGGCATTCTACCACAGCAGTTCA
>PVKM010006921.1:0-42860 GCA_004027735.1 Carollia perspicillata | reverse complement strand
GTGAATACCTTCCCTGAATCAGCTTATTGAAGTGGGTCAAAGAAAAATGCTTTCCTTCAGAAGCGCACGAGCAAGCAGCAAACCAAACTGACGAGCGGAGCCCCTCCCTGACGCCGTGGCACTGGGCCCTCCCCTGTTGGCTTTCCTACGGCTCGCTGTGCTATACTTTATCACACGCTCACCAGCTTCGCCAAGTGTGCGTTTAACTCAGAGCTTTCAGAGGATTTGGGGGGTAAGCTGTGGAGGAAGGAACCCCTAACAGCATGTCCAAAATCATTAAAAACAAGATTGTTTCTGTGAGCCAAGCTAAAAAGGCAGTTCTCTTGCAAAAACGTGGGCCAGGGAGGAGTCAGGAAGTACTGGCTGTTCCATGGCACCTGTGGAATGTGCTGTGGAATAACTGGGGTGTTTACTCCCTCGGCCAGACCCCGTCGTTGTCATCATCACTGCAGTTATTGCTCTGGTGGGTGGTAGCTATGGCCCCCTCTGTAGTTTACAAACTGTCGCTTACATTAGTAGGGGTGGCCCAGGGGCCTAGGTGACCAGTACGCCTTTCTCCGGCACCAGTTTGGCCAGGTCATGTCCCAGTCCTCTCGGCGGCGGGTAATACTGTGAGGGCTTCCTCAGCCTCCCTCACACTCACCTCTTCCTGGAGAAAGGGCCTGGGAGCTGGAGCCCGGTCAATGGTCCTACTTGAAATATCTGCTCTGCCACTCAGCCTTGCCTGACTCCCATCCCTGCACTCCAGTTACATATCCTGAAATGCAAGCACAGCATTACCTCACAGGGCTGTTGTGAGGATTTAAGTATATTATTTGTGATAATCAGAATTTTTCAATGCAATTTACAGAAATGGAGTCTGGCTAATTGAGGGAGAATAGGGATTTATTAAAACGGTTCTGGAAAGCCCACAAATCTCTGGAAGGGCTGGAGAACAGGTTTAAAGCCCATGTGGCCAGGAATAACACCTGCAATCAACATCACAGAGCAAGTCCCCCGAAGAGACCTCTATCACGGCCACTATCCCCAGACACTCTGGATGTCGACTGTCACGGGGTCACTGTCATGGCTGCCACCTCTAGCGGGACGTAGCTGCTGGTAGGTCCACCCCCTCTTGCCAGATTGGATTCTGCACAGTCCCTATCTCAACAAACGAGCAGCTGCTGAGTCATGGCAAGGGGCAGGTGCGCTGGCAAAGTCTCAGTCATAAGCCAGCATCCTAGCTGCAAAGGAGGGTGGGAAAACCAGTATCGGGCATTTGCAGCTCCAATAATGCGTGTTTTGTGGGTGGGGGTTTCCTGCCGTCGCTTGGATCATGTTCAGTTCCCAACAGTCAAATGGAACAACTAACAGTCACTAAACAAATGAAATACTTAATCTAGTATCTGATGTGTTATCCTTTACCCTTGTACCTTATTTACTTACCCAAGTGGGTGTTGAGCCCAATGTTGGAACAACACACTGTAAAGATATTTTAAAAGCCCCAATTTCCAGCTTCTGGAATCCACCTGTCCCCACATCTCAGTCTCTTTATATCCTTCCTCCCGGGAAGCCAATGGTTGTCTGATAAACAAGTCTCTGCTCAATGTGGATCACTGAAAATGGACTTCTTAGTGTCTGATTTTTTCTGGAATCTTTCTACTTTCACAGGAGATTCTAGGACACACAAACCTTCAGCTCCCCAAAATTCCAAGCACCTCTAAAAGTCACTTGGGAAGATGTGGGTCAGCAGGGAAGTCCTTTGACTCAGACACAAGGCTCTTCAATAATAACCCTGGATAAACCCCTATCACCAACTCCCTTACCACCCCTCACCTTGGGCAGATCTCACATGCTGTGAACCATCTGCCCAGGCCCCCCACCCCACCAATACATGCCTCCACCCCCACCCCAGACCCCACACAGTCTTTAAGGTAAGTGTGAATTTCCTAAGGGACTAAATTTGGTAAACAAGAGAACTGAGATTAGACCTAGGTTTACTGACTCCTAATGGAATGCTTTTCACCTTCTATGGTTCCTGCCTATCCTTCTTCAGGCTGAGAATAACCCCAGTGGCATCAGTGAATAAGGAAGCCAGGAAAACCAAGAGACAGTCCCCAGGAGGCAGGAGAGGCTGGCGGGGAAGAGGAACCCACCCCGAGATGATCCCTTCCTAGACCGCATCCCATTCGCTTTAACTCCGAGTGTTTTCAAAGGGTTCTGATTCCAACAAATTCACATTCACCAGGAAGACTGAATCTAATTACTTCCTTTTTGTCTCAGAAATTGCAAAAATGAGGGGATGTGCGACAACTGCAGAAGGAATCCAGGTGCTGAGGGGGTGGGGGCCGTCTGCAAACCAGTGAGCCCTTGTAGTTGCAGCCATGGGGAAAGTGTGCCGTCTCCGAGCTCCGTGATTAAAGCAACTGCAAATTAGTTTCCGCAAAGGTCTTTCCCCTTCAATTGAAAAGCACTGTGTAATGGAATTTCATAGACGCTGCTTTGGAAATGACTTCATACCTCACTCTGTTCAGAACTGAGAGGTGGCCGCATGCAGTGAATCATAAGAGGATGAAGCTTTCCAGGGCCTGCCGAACTCTCCTCCGACTTCCACGGATAGACGCTCACGGATGTGGGGAGGGAGTTAGGGAGCTGGGCACACTGCGTCACCACCACGAGGTGATCAGTAGTCTTCTCCTTCCCCAAACCAGGCTGTTCGCCTGCCATCCACGCCCTCTACCACAGTCAGGCTCCTAGTGGTTGCTAGCTGTGCATGGATGGCCCAGCTGCAAACATTTTAAATAAAAGGCTTTGGAAGGCTTGCGGCTCCCCAGCTCTATTAGAATTTCCAGTAGAAATGATGATGTCAAGCAGATAAAGAAACACCGAATGCTACACTGTTTTCACTGACCACCTTAGCTTTCTTGAGGGCACCCTTCCAGAGTACCGGAATCGTGCTTCCAAATTGTCGGCTGCTCTATGGCGAATCCAACAGGAGTCATTTTAGTGTCGAGCCTGATGGACTAATTTCCAGATAGCCCAAATTATTCATCCAACCATGTAAGAAAATGTCTTAGCACCTGCACTGTGATACAACAGAGAGCGAAGTCACAGCTCTCATGGTGATGGCCATCAAGTGATGGAGGCTGAATTACATTTCAAATAATTATTCCAACAAATAAAAAACTGCAACTCTGACAATGCCATACTGAGGGTGGTACAGAGAGAGTCCAGGAGAGGGGAATTAGACCTGTTCGCAGCATTCAGAAGACATCCCTGAGGAAGGGACCTTTCAGCTGAGAACTAAAAGGTAAGGAAGAGTTAGCCAAGGGGGGTTGGGGCATGGTGAGGACTGGAAGGAAGGCCCGTGTACATTAAGCTTGGTAAGCAAGGGTTAGCATGGCACTAGAAGAGCCTGAAAAAGGGCCAGACCCTACAGGGTTTTGCAGGACATGCAAAGGAGTTGTGTCTGGTTTTGAACTGCAAATTGGAGGCCAAGGGAAAGCTGTAAGCAGGAATGAGGGTGGGAAAATTGTATGCCATCAGAAAACATCTTTCTGGATGCAGCCCGGTGGCCACAAGAATGGGGGCCTGAGCTGTTTGTCAAAAATCTGTCAAGGAAAGGAGTTCAGAGCCTTGTCTGCCTGGTAGTGGCCTGACTCAACGACAATCACAAGGGCAATGTCACAGACAGCTGAGAAATCCAGGGCACCAGTCTCCCACCCCCAAACTCTTTCCACTACAGCATTATCCAGTAGCATAACTTTTAAGGTGTGATTTGTCACAGGGGCAGTCAATTGGTGGACCGGGCAGCATATCCCTTCACCTCTCTGGGAAACTACCCATCAACACAGACAACACTGAGAGTAACAAGGTACTGCCTCCTATAAACGGGGTCATCAGCACACACCTGGTGATCTCTTTCCAACTACAAGGTCTGTCCAGAAGGTATCCAGCCTTGTAATGTGAGAAATTTACTGAAGAGAATAGAAGAGACAAGGAACGCTGTACATAGGACAATAACGCCTCAGTCCCCTTCAAAGTAGGTGTCTTGGGACCTCACACAGTTCTCCCAATCGGCATCAGCTCCCCCTCATCATGTTTCCCTGAATCTCATAGATGGTCTGAAGTCTCTTCCCTTTCAAAGGTGATTTTAGTTTTGGGAAAAGCCAGAAGTCACAGGGCACCCAATCTGGGCTATAGGGGGGTTGAATCACCTGGGTGATTTGATGTTTCACAAAAAAACTGCACAAAACATGATGCGTGAGTAAGCACATTGTCATGATGAAGCTGTCAATCACTAGTTGTCCATAGCTGCAGCCTTCTGAATCATCTAAATAGTTTTCATGGAGGAATGTTCAAGCTTAATGCAAAATTTGATGCAGATTCATTGCTCTACTCACTCAGCTGTTTTGAATGCGTCAGCCACACAGTACACATGTTCACTCAATGGCATCTAACGCCCCCACTGACTAGTACAGTGAAGTTGTCATTGTTCATGCATGCGCATTCCAGTCCACTCTCCTTGGTTCCAGGTTACATGATGTCATGTAAACTGTTCTTGTTTTATTAATAATGGCTGGGATTTTTCCAGATAGGCCTCACATATCTACATAACCTCTGCCTAAAAGAGAAGTTCAAGCATATGCTCTTAAAAACGATAATAATTTAAAATTCTAATCTCTGGTCAGTACTTATGTGCTCATATATTGGAGATGAGCAAAAGAGCTGGCTACCCAAAGAATCAAATTCTTTGAACACAAGTTCGCCTTATATGAAAACAGGGCTCGTCCTATGTGGTGACCTAATGATTTAAGTGTTAACATACACTGTGTTCTGTCTTAATTTGGGCTGCTACGACAAAATGCCATAACCTGCGTGCTTTAAACAAACAGGTCTTTTTATTTCTCACAGTTCTGGCAGCTGGGAGGTCCAAGACGAAGCTGCCAGCAGATTTTGTTCTGGGGAGAACCCACTTCCTGGCTTACAGTCACTCACTTGCTGTGTCTTCACGCAGTAGAGAGGGTAAACTCTAGTCTCCTTCTCTTTCTCTAAAAACACTAATCCCATGTTGGGGCCTCCGCCCTCATGACCTCATCTAAACCTACTTGCCTCCCAAAGGCCCCACCTCCTAATCCTATCCCAGTGGATTTTAACACACCATTTCAGGGACGCAAAAGTGCAGTCCATAGCATGCTCATTTTGTTACATAAGTTATTTCACATTTGCTTATCACTACATAAAAAGATCTATCTAAGGTCACGGTGTTATGTTTTAAACTGTTGTCAATTTCTGCTTATAACGATTCTGTTGTAATCATGTTGCACAAATAGAGTCCACCTAGAGCTTTGCCCCTTTCCCTCTGGCCATTCTGCCAGAATGGCTCATGTGCCCACCATCCTTTTGTTTCTGTAAGAATTCATATTTTTTGCTCCCCAAAAAGCAATGTACATGAGCCCATCAGTAGCCTTTGAACAGAGAGCATGGATTAGGTTTTTTAAATAGAAATCAGAGTTTGCATCAATGGAAGGCAAGACAGATGAGCTTTTGATTGGGAGGCAAGACAAGGTAGAGACAAAGAGGTGGGTTCCCATGGTGACCACCAGTAGGCTTGAAGTCATCAGGTGCCAGTAAGGGAAGGTACCAAATCTCAGGTTCCAGTTTATCTTTGAAATCTTACGTTCCAGTGTATCCTTGGTTTATCTTTGAACAAAATCAATGTTGCAAAGCATGCTACATGTTCAACAAACCCCATTTTCTTTTCCTCCTGGGGACGCTTCTAGGCTACGTATCCAGCCACCCCTTCAGTTAAGCCATGTGATATCTGCCCAGCCAAGTGTGTGTGGGAGTGATGTGAACCTCTTCCAGGGCTGGCCTATGGTAGCATCCTGCAGAATCTTCCTTGTTCTACTTCCCCTCTCCTTTATGAGTGGTGAAGACTCCACGGACATAGCGCAGTGGTTCTCATCTGGGGGCAATTCCACCTCCTCCCCCAGGAACATTTGGCAATGTCTGGAGACATTTCGGTTCTCACACCAGGAGGATGTTTTACTGGCACCTAGTGGGTGGAGGCCAAGGGTACAGCTAAACATCCTATAATGCCCAGAGCAGCCTCCTCGACAGAGCAGTATCTGGCTCTGCAATGTTGGCGGTCCCACTACAGAGAAACCCGACTTAGAAGGCAGGTTCTTTAGTGTCTGCATGGACAGACCACCGCACACACACATAACACACAAGCAATAACCTTTTGTTGTGTGAAGTCGCTGAGATTCGGTGGCAGTTCATTGCAGCAGCTAGTATTATTTACTTTAACAAACATAACCGATAGAAGTCGATCTTTCTGTGGAGGACAAGTGCAGCCTAGCAACAGAGCCATATCACTTGACAGATACTGGGAAGGTTTCTGGAATAAAGAAGTGAAGGGAGTTATATTTACTTCAGTTACTTTTACAACCGTTATTTAGCTACAGCTCCCAGCTAAAGAGGTTTTGGTTTGGTTTTAATTATCTAATTTTCAAAGAATTCAGCAAATATGATATTTTTCTTTTTGTTATCATGAAAGGAATTTCATACTTATGAGTGCTTCATTTTTTTATGCACTAGCTGATCGGTCATATTGTTAAAAGCAACTAATAATAAAATAATTGTGGTTCCGTATTGAAGAAGAAAAAGAACTAAAAGAAGAGGAGGAGGAGGAGAGGGAGGAAGAAGAGGAAGAAGAAGAAGAGCTGAAAAAAGAAGACGAGGGGCAGAAGGAGGAAGAGGAGGGGGAGGAGTGGAAGAAGGAAGGGGAGGAGGAGAAGGAGGAAGAGAAGGAGAAGAAGAAATAGTGAAGGGCAGTGGATGCCTGGTCCTATCCTCTAGGTCATGATGCCTCTCAATGTCATGGGGGTGAACAAGGTCAAGAGTGCAGTGGATCCTTCATGGCTCTTTCACTTTGAATGACCAGAGGTGGCACCTTCGTAGAGAAACTCTTTGCACGAAACACAGCAGGAGCCCCAGCTATCCAGGAAAAACACAAGAACAGCCAGAGGTGAACCAACACCAACCTCTCTCCTTTTTCCTTTCCCTCTCCCTATTTCCATGTGACGAGGACTAGCTGACGATAATCAGCAAGGTCCGTTTAGTGTATGGTCTGGCCTTGCTGTGACTAATAAGATGATTGGTTGTATATATCCTCTTTATGGTTGTTCATTATATCACCCTAACATAAAGTAATTTAATTTCAGTGGGATAATTAGGGCATTTCTAATCTAACCGATAGTCTGAATGAAATGAGATTCGCAGAGGGAGATTTGTGTATCAGGAGACGGCTGACCTCCGGCCCCAATTTTCACACAATGTATTAATCTGACAGGCCGACTTCCCAGGCATGCTGGATCCGAACATTTCCGAGCCTGTGGGTTACAGAGCACACCCGCAAATGAGATTACTTTATTTATAATGAGATTTCCATGGGCTCAAGGAGACAGATCATAATATTTTAAGTGAGGCCTTCAGACTGATGGAGTCATCATAATGTAAACGGAAGTCCCGAGATGCAAATGTAGTAAAGAGGGAGTCGGCCCTGCCTGGCGTCTCAGATGCTACACAGCGAAACTGAAGACAGAGCCCTGTGGGAGGCCCGCCCGACTGAGACAGTTTAAGGCCATGGGGCATGAGGCCCCAGGAAGCCCATTCTCACCTGCCCCCTTGGGGAAGCTGCAGAAAGAGTCTGCTCATTTAGCTAGAGACGGGGAACAAGGGAAGAGGAAGCAGCAGAGCGTGGTTGGGGAAGGGAGGGTCACCAGCATTCTGAGCAAGCAGCAAAGCCGAAAGGCCTGTGCTGCCTGCTGCTACCCAATCAACACGCCCCCAGCAGCAGACCCCCGCACCTCTGCCTTCCACACTGGCTCCAAACCTTACCAGTAGGGTCGCTCTTTTATCCCAGTCATCAGAGGCAGGATGCTGACTGCTGCGAGAGAAAACCTGCTCCTGAAAACACTTCCTATTATCTGTTCAGTCACTGAGCTCCCACGTGTGCCAAGCACTGGTCAAGCCCCAACCAGACAAATCCCCTCTTTCCAGGCTCCTTGCATACTTTGGGTTCTGTTGTTCAAGCCTCCTTTACATTCCTTTTAGAATTTGAGAGGAAAAAAGTCCGATTCTCTGGACAAGAATAACATTGTCTTTCATCAGGTAGCGTGAAGTCTGCAGCTCATCTCGTTGCCCTTGTTTTCCTGGGTGCCAGGAAGTCCAGCAATTACGGTCACCCTCAGTTTCGACTACAGTATTACGTGGGTGTGTTGTGGCTTTTTCCATCTTACTTTCTATTTTTCTTGTGAAAATCTGTTTCTAGTAAAAAAGATTTATTAAATACCTCTTGTTTGGTGAGGTATTTCAAGTTCCATTTGGAAAGAGTATATTTTGTTCTTAAAAAATCTAAGCAAAGATAGAAGCATTAATTTACAAAAGGCCACGCTGTTCAACATTCTTTAGTATTTACTAAGTGCCCGTGAATGTCTAACGGCTGCAGAGCACAGGACATGGGCCCTTTTCATGGGCGTCACGCCTCACACATGCCTCTCAGGTCAATGCGATTATCGCCCCTCAGAGACGGGTGAATGGCGAACAGAAGAGCTAAGCGGTTTGCCCGAGATGACACATTGAGAGAGGAGCAGAACCAGGCAGGATTTAAACCTGGGCAGTCTAGCATCAACTGCTGCCTTCTTAACCATTGCTTCTCAGCATATGCAATGCACTGTGCTAGGCAACAGCACATGAACGTTAAGCCTACCGGATGCCTCTGCTAGGCTGCCTCACGTTCTCTGATGCCCCTTTTGTCTTCCAGCCATTACTGCAGCAGCCGGCCGCACTTAGGAGTGGCCTGGCAGCACCTTGCCTGAGTAGCACGAAGAGTCTCTCTCGGCCCCAACCTCGTGGGAGGTTGCAGGAATCTTCTGCTTGGACACTCTGACACAGGCACACATGTGGGACAGAGGGGACTAACACCCCAGGGGGCAACACCTTGACCAGTGAGGGATGCAGCCAGTGAACAAATGCCCCACTTCTGTCCTTGGGACTGAGAGCTCTGAGGCCCATTCTACACGACTCCTCAGGGACCTCCAGTGGGATTCAGCTGCTGTTGCCCACGGCTTCAGTAACATGGTTTGGCTTTCCTTCTCCTACTTTACTCCTCCCAGTCCCCAGTCTTGCTCCTGGAGATCAGTTTCTAAAACAAACTACCCGTGTGCAAGACCTTGTCCCAGTTTTACTTCAGGAGTGGGAAATCAAGGCTAAGACACCGCAGTTTCTAGCTTGCAGAGCTCAGATTAGGGTTATAGGCCATTACAAGAGGACGAATTCAGTAATGATTCATTAATAATCCACAATTAAGTAGCCAGAAGAGTGACCAGGCTGTGAAAATACAAGAGCACAGAGAAAGTGGAATAAGAAGAGAAATACAATAAAGTTTTATTGGAACGAAGCCACACTTTCACGTACATGTTGTCTATGGCAGCTTGTCTGCCGCAACGGCAGAGCTGAGTAGTTACAACAGAAACCCACAGCTCATCGAGCCTAACATATTAGTATTTGGCTATTTACTGAAAAAAGTCTGTGAGCCTCTGACATAGAAAGTCCAGGGTCCTATGTGAATACAGAGAATGGGCACATATTCTAGGTAAGAGGTGGTGACTGGGAAGAAAAAGCTAGGGAGAGTCCGACTGTTGAACAGGAACAAGAGCTTTCCCGGTAAAGGTAACAGCTGAACCGAAGGCACAGGGCTGAGAGTCAGCATGCTCCGTGAAAGAAACCATCCGGAGTTTACTGCGGGAGAGAAAGGAGCCACAAGGAAGTGGTGGGAGATGAGGCTACAGCAGAGATTTCTTTAAGGTCTCTGCGGCCAGGCCATTTCTCTTATTCTAGGCTATTTCCTTCAACAGCCAAAGACACTGTAACCAAGAGTGACTTGAGTTGGGTTTGTTGTTCCTTCTACAGAAGGGAGTTTCATGGAGTATGTGACAGTTATGCTCTTTTGATGAATTCTGGGAACCCCGCTCATAAAGCAGCCCTCTTTGCACCCGGGCATTCTTGACATCAGAGACCCACCACTTTGCCCTCCTCGGGTGGCGTGGCTCAGGGTGTGCCAGCTCCGGCCTCCTGCTCCTGTCACAGCTGCTAAACCAGGCACAACTGACTCGCCACCATTACAGTGAGACCCCCTGGGTTCTCTGACATGTCCCCCCACAGCCTGCTTTGCAGTTTCCTGATATGAGGACACAGTAGCGTGTGGCAAGAAATCCTGGAGACTGAGACCTGCCACATGGCCCCAGGAGGAGATGCTCCTCCACGTCACTGGGAAAGAAAAACCCTGGGTGATCCAGCGTGGCCCCACAATGAGTGCCCTTGTTTAGCTCTTTCAAGGAACAGAGGACAAAGTAAGTGCCAGACAAGGCCATAGAGTACTCAGAATACATAAATGGCTAAGGTACTGTCCTGCCCTGGAGGGGCTCACAGTCTAATGGAGGAGGTAGACATGCTATGTCATGGCAAGGAGGCTGGTGCCAACTTCCTCTGATGGGGTGCAGCCCCTGGAGGGAAAGCAAGGCAGGATATCAAAAGCTTAATAAACATCCTAGAGGAATTGGCTTCCAACTACAGGTGCCATGTCAACTGCCGATCTGCAAATACATACATAAAGCACTGGAAGATATTCCCAAAACAGTTTCTTCCTTTCAGGAGCTTCAAGGTTTCCCTGACAATACTTATTTATACCTTACAGACTCATTTGGTAAACCATTTTTGAATAAGCAATGCAAAGGTGAATGTCAGTCCCAAAAGGACAGAACTTTAGCTTAATTTGGAAAACGAACTGGTCCTGGGAATGCAGAAAACCAACACTGATTTTCTTTCTAAAGGAAGAAGGAGTTACTTCCTCAAGCACTGTGCTGGGGGCTTCATATGCATAATCTCACTCAATCTTCACAACAATGCACTGAGAGGAATTCCGGTATTATTACTGTCTCCACGTTACAGGTGTGGCAACTGCGTCTTAATGCGATCAAGTAACTTGTCCCCCAGCCATCACTGTAGGAGGCAGATGTCACCTGAGAGTTTATCCAAGGGGCCCCACTCTTAACCACCACACCAACTGGCTCCCTTTACTGGCCAGTCCCCTGTTCCCACCTGGGACATCTTTTTTCCAGCAGTTTGGCCCTGACTAGGCTTCAGGATAAGTTCCTTCATGGTGATAAGCAGGGCCCCCGATCTCTGACAGCTGTTCCCTGCTCTTCATCGTCATCTGAAACAATCAGTACGCATTAGAGAGCACTTTTCCCTTTACAAAGGTGATAATTAGATAACAAGCTGAGATTAAAGTAATTACAGTTAGACAGCTGGCGAGGCAGCACAGTCATGTTGAAATATTGTTGGTACTTCAGCATCTGGCTCTAATAACAGCATAGGCTAAAGGATTTTACATTAATTACAGAACATAATTTAATATAAACATATTTAATTGCAATTGATGAGCGATAAACTATTCGAGAATGACTTAACCCCTCCCGAGTGTCAAAGTGATGGGAACTTTGGGCCGGCTGCGGTCTCTTGGGCCATCTTTCTCACCCTTGCCCGCCAGGCCCTCCACAGCTTCCTGGCCCCCTTTCCTGAGAAAACCCTGCTCAGAGAAGGAATGTTTGAGATGAGGATTTTCCTCACTGATGATCCCATGGGTCCGTGGCACATGTACAGCACTGCCCATCCTTAGAAAGCCAGGTGGAAGGCGGCAGGTGTGCAAGCCCAGCTGCGGTGCCCTGCCTGGGCTCGACCAGCTGCCCTTCCCCGCGGTGACTGGTGAAATGAGGCCGGTTTCCCCGAGTTCCCATACCCTTCGTGGTGCTGGCTTGGCTTCCGACAGTCAGTGAGCAACTTAGTAAACAACCCTCAGATCTCTTAGAAAAAGTGTAACAGTAAACCCACTTTTTTTTTGTCATGACTAGGAAGTCCCTGACCACAACAGCCAGGGTATTTTCACAGTTTCAGAGTCCATGTGTCAAACCTGGAGATTCTTATGAGACAGGACACGATTCTGGTGGGAATTGATGCTGCCAACCCCCATCCCTACCCCGCACCCTCCACTGGATAAAAGACTCAACCATCATTTTTTTGCACATCATCTTCCCAGAAGTTCCAGTCACGAATGGGAGACATTCAAAAGCCACAAAGACCACATTCTGAGCTACATGCCTGTGTTCCCCCCAAATCCATACATTGAAACCCTAACTCCCAGTGGGATGGTATTAGGAGGTGGACCCTTTGGGAATTAACTAGATTTAGATGAAGTTATGAGGCTGGAGTCCCCCATGATGAGATTAATGCCCTTGTAAGAAGAGAATGAGACCAGAACCTGTTCTCTGGGCCACGTGAGGACACAGCAAGAAGGTGGCTGTCTGTAAACCAGGAAGCGGACCCTCACCAGAACGCAACCACGCTGGTACTCTGATCTGGACCTCACAGTTGCCACACTACACAAACGAATCCCTGCTGTTTAAGCCACCCAGTCTGATGTGCTGTTATTGCTGCCCAAAGTGACTACGACATACCACTGCATCCTAAGTGCACTGAGATGATTCTTAAGAGACAATCCAAAGAAGTTATAAGGCACCTTTCTAAAAAAGATTGAGTAGCCCTGGAGTGAGTTGAAAAATTCACTGTTAAGTTTCCCTCTGTAACAAGTGATGTAAAATTACAATAGGCCTCAAATACTGTTTTTACTACTTCCTGTGGATTTCAAGGTATAAAGCACACATTCTCTTAAAAGCTAAAATGAGTGCTGAAAAGACAGTTTATTATTCATAGGTAAGCAAGTGTAAGCTACTTCTAGAGGAGTTACTGACAGGTGCGTACAATGTAAAATTAGTGTGAAGATTCAGGACACCTATCACCCAAGGGAGAACCAGGCACTCTCAAAGTGGAAGCTGTTGTCTATATATCCTTTGGAAAAAAGATGTTTAAGTTCCCTGACAGTAAATCTGCTACATGAGTGCAAAGTGTAAGATATTTGCGTGGAAATGGACAGCAGTATGGTGACTGCTGGGGGGAGGGGCCTGCAAGGGGACTGAATGGTAATGGGAAAAATACAATAACAATTTTAAAAACTTCAAAAAAGATATCTGCCCCCATACAGCCAATAAGTGTACACACACACACACATATTCTTACATATATATGTGGATATATCTTCTTTATCTATTTATCCATTGATGAACATTTAGGTTGTTCCCATGTCTTGGTTATATGGGAGGAGATATCTTTTTTTGAATTAGTGTTTTCATTTTCCTTGGATATAGTCCTAGAAATGGAATTGGTAAATCATATATAGAAATAGTGTTCAGCAATGAAAAATAAGGAAATCCTACTATTTGCAATGGCATGAATGGACCTTGAAGTCATTATGCTAGGTGAAATAAGTCAGACAGAAAAAGGCAAATACTCTGTGGTCTCACTTATATATGGCATCTTAAAAAAACTCATAGAAAAAGAGATCAGACATGGTTACAAGAGGCAGAGGGTAGGGAGGGGGCATTGGAGAAAGGTGGTCAAAAGGTACAAATTTCCAGTTGTGATGTAAGTAGGTAATAGGGATGTAATATACAACATGATTACTACAGCTAACACTGCAACATGATACACAAAAAAGTTGTTCAGAAAGTAAATCCTAAGGGTTCTTATTGCAAGGAGAATTATTTATCTTTATAATGTATCTATAGAAATGATGGATGTTAGCTGAATCTATTGGGATAATAATCATTTCACAATATATGTAAATCAAACTATCTATTCCTTAAACTTGTACAGTGATGTATGTTAATTATTTCTCAATAAAACTGAAAAAAGCACTATAAGAATCTAATTAGATATTTTTCCAAAATCGATATACCAAAGGTCAACAAGCACATAGGAAGATGCTCAGCATCGTTAGTCATCATCTGAACCACAGTGAGACACCACTGCACACACGCGAGGGTGGCTGTAATGGACAAGGAAACACCACCTGCTGCTGAGGACGGGGAGACGTTGAAACCCGCATACGTTGCTGGTGGAATACAAACAGCACAGCCACTGAGGAAAACAGTTTGGCGGTTCCTCAACAAGTTCTATAGAGAGTTACCAAATGACCCAGCCAGCAACTCAATTCTTGGTATATGCCCAAAAGAACTGAAAACATGCCCATACGAAAACCCGTACACAAATATTACAGCAGCATTATTCATAATAGCCAAAAAGTGAAAGCAACCCAAATAAACACCAATTGGTGAATAAGCAAAATTGGTATATCTGTATAATGGATTATCAGCCAGCCATAGGAAGGAACGAAGTATTAACACATGCTATCACATGAATCAATCTTGAAAACATTAGGCTACGTAAAAGAAGCCAGACACAGAAAACCACATGTTGCATGACTGCATTTATATGAAGTGTCCCGACCTGGTAAATCTACTGAGACAGAAAGTAAGTTCATGTTGCCAGGGGACAGGAGGAAAGGGAACTTGAGAGTGACTGCTAGTAAGTATGGGGTTTCTTTTTGGGGGCAATATAAATGTTCTAAAATTACATTGTGGTGATGGTTGCACAATATCATGAATACACTTATAGTGAAAGCCACTAAATTTGTACACTTTACAATGAATGGTTGAAGAAGTAAGTTTTATGTTATGTAAATTTTCTCTCTCTCTTTTTTGAAGGTACCAATCTGGGAAACGGAGCTTAATCGCACTAGGGAAGCCTGGGAATCTATAAAGTGATCAGAGATATTCAAGACGTAAGGAAGCTGGAGTATTTATACACCACCTTCCATCAGTGGTTGAAGGCTGCTTCCAGAAGGCATTAATTCCTTGCACTTCTGGCCTGGCTGCAAAAGGAGCTCTGGTGGCTCGAGCTAGTCCTAAGGCAAATAGATGTGGGAGCTGCCAGCTGCCAGTCACGCCAGTGTGCCCCAAAAGGGGATAGGCAGGAGGGGCAGGCAGCGCACTGACAATCTGCTGCTCTCTCATCGAGTGGTCTTGGGATTAAATAAGAAAGCCTGTGTAAAATGCTTCACAGTGCTAGACAGAGAGAAAGCTCATAATAAATGTGAGTGATTTTTAGAGAAGACTCAATACGATTAAGTCATTTGATCAAAACTACATAGTTAATGCAAGGTGAAGCTAAGATTTATGCAGATCTGTCTAGACAACACAATCTTTCACACAGAAAATTATATTAGCCAAATATATACTAACCAATCTTGCAAACATACCTATGAGATTACAGTCATGTCTTGGGGGCATTCAGTGACTATAACAA
This sequence comes from Carollia perspicillata, assembly GCA_004027735.1. Taxonomy (NCBI): domain Eukaryota; kingdom Metazoa; phylum Chordata; class Mammalia; order Chiroptera; family Phyllostomidae; genus Carollia; species Carollia perspicillata. The sequence goes on along the minus strand of PVKM010006921.1, from coordinate 27,554 downwards.
ACATCTTTACCCTCCTTCCTCCCCCTTAGGTTCCCTCAGTGGGGGAAGCAGTTGCATTGCTCACACAAAGGCCTTGAGGGCTGGTGTTATGTCTGCTCAAGATGCCCAGGGTCTGAATATTACGTGGTTTGCTGTGTAGATGCGTATTTGAGATTCAAAGCCTGCATATTAGCCTACAATTTAGTCCCAAGGACCAAGATACAGCAACACTTGAGGCTGTAGGAGCAGGGGGGCAACACTTTCCTCACCAACAGGTCAGCCCCCCTGTTTTCCTCTGGAATAACCTCACTTTCAGTTGACTCAGCGAAAGAGGAGCACTAGCAGAGGAAAATGGCAAGAATCTCTTCCCAAAATGCTTTGCGTGCACTCCCAACAGAGGACGTGCCAGAGGGCCAACATGAGGATGTGGGGCTGCAGAACCCCAGCCCACCTGATCAGGTCGTGGTTGGTAACAGTGTCGAAGTAGCTGTAGTACACGGCATTGTTCACATGGCCATACTGGCCACTGTCCTTTCACCTGGTCTGGATGGGCAAGAAGTGTCCATAAGCCTCATGGTGACAATGACAATCCTCAACTTGCTGGTTCTCTGATGATGTAGCCAAGGAATGGACATTCCTAGGAAGCATCCTCCAAACCCAAGAGGCCATAGTTGATGACTGCCGCCTTGAAGGTTACCTTCAAATAAAAGGACAACAAAGGACAAAAGTGGTCTTCAGAAATCTTGATTTAGTTTTTAAAAGGTGATTGCATTGCATTTGGGCCATTGGTTTCAAATGGAAATTATATATCTTTTTTTAAGAAATAAATCTTCCCTGGTAATCCAGGTCCTTGTCACCAGCCCATTTTCTTTTTAAAGAACTCCTTCCTAAAAAGGCTCTGGCACATGCTGGCAGAAACTAGTGAAGCCTTTGTTGGAATTTGACTAGTGGAAATTTAAAGCATATTTGCATGGAGGCCTTCTGTTCTGCAAAGTATTTTCAAAGTGGGTACTGATTCCAACAAAATCTGTAACACTACCAACCACATAAAGATAGAGCTCAGGAAGCCAAAACAAAAATAAAGTGTTTGCTAGACAACATTATCAACTGGACCTATTGACTGTAAGTTTTCTTTTAAGTGCCTTAATTTTCTTTCAGAAACAAAAGTAATGCCCTATGGAAAACTTTAAAAATATGCATAAACGAAGGAGAAAAAGAAACAACCACCCAACAATACCATCTGTTACCACTTCCACGTGCATTATTTTAGTCTTATATTTGTATACTGGTATATAAATACTCTTAAATTGGACCATACAACATATGTCGTCTTGTAATCTCTTGTGCTTAACAATAATTATATATTTAAATACTCTCCCATATCATTTGTAATGTTGAGTCCCTTTATATTCCATTGTATTGAAGCACGACAGTTTATAAAACCCTCTATTGTTGCAGATTGAGGATTTTGATTCCAATTCTGTTGACTGGGATTGGAATCTTTCTTTGTAAACAAACCTTCACACACACCTATGATTATTTTCTTAAAATAAATACCTAGCAGCAGAATTGCTGGGTCAAAGGGCAAATTATTAAGGATTTTGGTATAAATGAATGCCCCCCATAAAGGTGGTACAAATTCATACCCTCCCCAGAGTGGCCGATTTCCTTGTCAATTTTAAAATGCTTTCTCAGTGTGACCGTGTTCTCTTATTTCCGTGCAGATTGAATGAAATATGCTAAGTGGAAAGATGACTCAGACTGCTACCCGCTACGATGGAATAACTAGTATCAGAATAACCCTTCTGTTTGAGAACAACTCTAAAAGCTAGACAAAATGTAAAAAAAAGAAAGAGAGAGAGAGAGCTCTTTGAAGGTATGAGGAAATAATGAAGGTATCAGACTTTATAGGCTGCAACCCTGGGGTCAGGGTAACACACGGAAGTGAGCCCTGCACTTGCCGCTGCTGTTTTTCTGCAGAGTGTGTGCCGACTCACTGGGTGGGGAATAAGGCTGAAGAGACAACAGCAGCCCAAAGCTTGCAGTGGTCTTGCTGTGTCGGAAGCGCTGACAAAAATTGAAAGGCCAGCGTCCTGGAGAAGAGTGAGCTGCAGAGACGTGAGCCTCACAGTGCAGATTCCCCCCAACGCATTTGCTGACTCCTAAGCCTCACGGGCTCTGATAAGACAGAGATCGAGCAGAAAGCAACTGCTATAAGGCTACAAATCTAGGGAGAAAATAGTAGTTGCATTGTGCGGAGGACCGCCAAGGAAAACGGTAAAGACCCCAGACTGTCAGTTTCAACCCCAAAAGGGCTCCTTCCATTGAGTGAGGGAAACTGACCAGCCTTGATCAAGGATAGAAACCCCAAGCATCACCCATTAGCCTGTAGAAAACGAGATCATCTCTGCAGGAAAAGAACACCATCAAGAGTCTCTACAACTTTTTATACACAAAGTTTGACATTCGGTCAAAAACTACCAGGCCTACTAGGAAAGAACAACAAGTGACCAAAACCGAAAAGAATTTTTTAAGACAATAAAATAGTCCCACAGACTCACACTGATTTTAAAATAACTATGGCTAGCAGGAATCAAAGATAAAGGGTGATATCCATCCCAAACACATGAAGAATTCTAAAACTTAGAGAAGTAAGATAAAAAAATAGAAAAATAAGCAAAATTGTTTACAATTCACGAATACAAATTTTTAAATGACCTTTACACATATGAAAAGATGAACAACTTCAGACATAATGAGAAAAATGCAAAATTATAACTATACTGACACACCATTTCTCAATGATTAGATTTGGTGAAAATTACAGAGCTTGACAGCACACTCTCTTGACCAGGCCACGAGGAAACAAACCCTCTCACACTCTGCGGGGGGGATGTCCCCTCTCATGCAGGAATCTGACAGTGTCTCACAAAACCACAAATGAGTTTACCTTTTGCCCACATCTAAAATTACCTTGAAGACACACTTTCACCACTACAAAAATACATCTGAACAAGGTACATCACTGTGGTTGGAAATATTGTGGCAAAGCTCATGTACGAGATTGATGGAATAAACTAGGACACGTTCACACTGTGATGTACCATGCAGCTATAAATAAAAACGAAAGAGTATGTGATATGCAGTGATTTCCGGGATATCTTTGTTGTCAACCAAAAAAAGCACAGTGCAGAAGACCACATAAATTCAGTATGCAAGGTCCATGTAAATTACATTGTTAAAATATGCAATTTAACAACACAGGTAAAAATCAATTAACAAAGTTGTAGATAATCTATGATTTAAATAAGAAATCACAACGGAAATAAGAAAGCTTTTTCAATAGAATGGAGACAAAAATATGACATAAAAATTGTGAGATATAGCTAATCTATACTTAGAGAAAATATCATAATTAAATGAAAATCTAAGGGTAGAAATCAATAATGTAAGGATCCATCTCAAGAAGCTTTAAAAAGAACAGCAAGTTAAACTCAAAGTTTAAGAGGGTAAAAATGAAAGTAAACTACACAAATCAATGAAATAGGAAAAAAACAAAAATAGCACACATATCAGTAAGCTTTTTCTGTAAATGGACGAATGGTAAAGACTTTAAACTTTATAAGACATCAAATATGTCACAACTACTCAACTCTGCCACTGAAGTGCAAATGCAACACATGGAGGAATGGGGACGGCTGTGTTCCAGTGCAACTACATTTACAAAACTAGGCGATGGGTTAGATTTGACCCATAAGCCATTTTCCGTCAGTCTCTGTAATAAAGGGATACGATAAAGCCAAAAGTCGGTTCTTTGAGAAAAAAGACAAATAAAATTGACAAAGACATAGTAAGACTGTAAAGAAAAAAGAGAGGATACAAATATCAATGTAAGAAATGAAAAAAGAGACATCACTACAAATCTTAAATAGGTATTAAAAAGATAAGATGTTATAAATAAATAATTTGGGTCACACTTATTTATAAATAAATTGTTATAAATAACTTTAGATAAATACATTTGATAACTTAGACGACATGGACAGATACACTTTTTAAACACTAACTTACCAAAACTGACACACAGAAAAAACAGAAAATCCCAACCATCTTCTGTCCATTAAAAATATGAATCTCTAATTAAAAGCTTATCCACAAAGAAAGCCTCAGGCCCAAATGGCTTAATCAATAAAGTACTTAAACACTTCAGAACTAACACCAATCTTCTACAAATTATTCCAAGGAGTGGATAAATGAAATCAATTCTGAGTTCATTTTACTAGGACTATAAAACCCTTGATGCCAAAATTTATCACTAAGTTTTTTTATGACAAAAAATAATTATAAGAAAGTAAAAGTATAAAGCCAATCTCTCTCATGAATGTAGATGCAAAAATTTGGCAATATCAAATAAAAATACTAACACATCAAGTCCTATGATATATATAAAGCACAGATCTCAGCCAAGTTAATTTATAACAGTAATACAAAGCTATTAACATTTATAAACCAATCAATATAATTTACCCCACTAACTAAATAAGAAAAATTATACAGCCACTAAATAGACACAAAAGAAAAACTATTTGACGTACTCAATGCCCATTCATGATGTTTAAAATGTTAGAAGGAACTGCCTTAACTAATAAAAATTGTCATTTTACAAACCTACAGTAAATACATTAATGGTAAAATAGGAAAGCTTTTTCCCTGAAATTGGGAATGAAACAGGATGTCTGCAATCACCACCTCTATTAAATATTCTACTGTGGTCAAGGAAAAGAAACTAAAATTATTTTTCAACAACTTTTAAAGAAAAAAACTCTCATTGTTCACAAATGATATGTATATATACATAAAATATTTAAGATAATATACAAATAAACTATAAGGTCTGTCCAGAAAAAGTCCAGCCATTGTTAATATAACAAGAATGGTTTGCATGACGTTGATGTAACCTAGCAGCCAAGGAGAGTGGACTGGAATGTGTGTGTGTGAACAATGATGACTTCACTGTACTAGTCAGTGGGGGCCGTAGATACGGTTGAGTGAGCATGTGTACTGTGTGGCCACCATATTCAAAATGGCTCAGTGAGCAGAGAAACAAATCCAAATCAAATTTTGCATGAAGCCTGAACATTCCTGTGTGGAAACTATTCAGATGATTCAGAAAAAAGCCTTTCAGGGACAATGCAGAATGCAATGCAAATAAAAATGTGGCACAAATGCTTCAAAGATTGTCAAGAATCTGTTGAAAGTGATCCACATTCTGGGAGGCCTGCAGCAAGCAGAACACCTGAGAACATTGAACACGTATGGGCTGCAACCAACAAAGATCAGCAACTGACAGTGTGAGAACCCGAAGCTGATCTGGGGACTCCCAAAACTACTGTTATCCAAGATTTTGTTACAGGATCTTGGCATGAAACAAGTCGTGGCAAATTTGTTCCATGGTTCCAGCTACCAGAGCAGAAGGAAATCATGCTGCAGTTGCTAATGCTTGATTCAAACCGCTACCAATGAACCAGATTTCCTCAAGATGGTCATAACTGGATGAATTGGGTCTACAGCTATGATCTGGAAACAAAGGCCTAGTTGTCCCACTGGAAGTCGCCTAGGTCTCCATGCCAGAAGAAGGCGCAGCAAAGTCACAACAAGATCACGAGCACATTAACTATGTTTTTTTGATTGGGAAGGTGTTGTCCATCATGAGTGTGCCCCTCCAGTCCAAACAATTAATAAGGAGTACTACCCAAATGTTCTTCATTGATTGAGAGATGCAATACAATGAAAACAGCAACCGGTGATTGGCAGCTTCATCACAACAACACACCATTCATGTATCATGTCTCATGCAGAGTTTTTTGTTGAAACATCAATCATCCAGGTGACTCAGCCCTACTGTACGGCCCTGATTTGGTGCCCTGTGACCTCTGGCTTCTCCAAAATTAAAATCACCTTTGAAAGGGAAGAGATTTCAGACCATCGATGAGATTCAGGAAAATATGACAGGGCAGCTGATGGCGATTCCAATAAAGGGTTTTGCAGAGTGTTTTTGAAAAGTGGAGGAGACGCAGGAAGAACTGTATGAGATCCCAAGGTGCTTACTTTGAAGGGACTGAGGTGTTACTCTCCTTTGTACGATATTACTTGTATCTTCCTCAATAAATGTCTCTATTTTTCAGATTACATGGCTAGATACCTTCTGGACAAACTTCACATTAAAAATTAAAAAATGAACTTAGGAAGTTAGTGTATACAGACTTCATATTTAAATTTCAACTGTATTTCTATTTACTAACACTAAACATTTGGAAAATAAAATTTGAAAACTATATCCTTTACATTAGTATAATGTAAGCTACTTAAGATACCTCACCTCAGAACAAAGCTAACAAAAATTGTGTAAGACCTATACATTGAAAACTAAAAAACAGTGCTGAAAGAAATCTATTTCCTAGTATCTACTAAAATTGTACAAATGCATATCCTATGATCCAGTAATTCCACTCCTCGGTATATAACCAACAAAAGTGCTGCATGTGTCCACAAAAAGGCAAATACAAGAATATCCATAGCAGCATCCTTCACAACAGACCCAAAATGGAAACAACACAAATAACAGAATATTATTCAGCAATAAAAAATATTTTTTTTATTTTTTCTGCTTTCTGCTATGACTTTCTGCTATGCACAATTTCTGCTATGACTTTCTGCTATGCACAATTGTATGAACAAATCTCAAAGACATATTTTTTAGGGAAAGAAGCCAAACACAAAAGAGTACTTGATGTACGATTTCATTTATATAAAGTTCCAAAACAGCAGAAGTAATCATGATAGAAATCAGAATGGCCATTACGTTGGGTGGGGATAATGACTAAGATAAGGGCACGAAGAAGGATTCTGCAGTGTCACCATGCCTAGATGGTGTTCACATGGTTATGTGACTTTGTGGAAATTCATCAAGCTTTTTCCTTTATGAATGTATTATACTTACTTTAAAATGTTTTCCCAAAAGTGTGCTATATGGAGAGAAGTTATGTGATTGTTCTAAGTTCAATTTCTAAGGCCCAGAGTATTTCTCTCTCTCTCTCTCTCTCTCTCTCTCTCTCTCTCTCAATACAGGGAATTTGTCTCTTGTCCATCCACCCTAATACAAACTCAGAAAATTCAAGGAAGTCAAGATTCTTTATCCACATGAGGCTGTGCTACATTGGTTGCTTTGTGGATATGCACATACTCGAACAGCCCCCAACCAGGTACCGATAAAGACAGACTTAATTCTCACATAGTAGAAGAGCAAGTAATGACTTAGAATCTTCGATGACCTGAGAAGAGCCTGCCATCTAAATGCCTGTTTAAAGGGAGAAAGTTCTTAAACGTGTACATTTTTGCATTCAATTTTCCTAAGGCATCAACCTTCATCACCTGTACCTTTTGATAACACGAGGCTAATACGCATCCAATTGAATACAAACAAAAATCTCAAAATAGAAGAAATCTCTGCATGACACCGAGGACCAGGTGGCGTTCTGACTGACCGCTATGAGAAAGTTGGGGGAAGCCATTTTTAAAAACAGCTGTAAAGAAATGTATCATGAAGTGGCAAAGCTCACTGGCATGATCCAGAGACAATCAATTTTGACAACTGCTTCATGTTCGGATTTTACAAAGAATAGTAAGAGCTCTCCCAGTCCTTTGGGAATGTGCCTTGACCCCACAAAGAAAGTCTCCACAAATGGGCACTTTCTTCAAGTCTAAGAGTGTGGGGGAGGATGATCCTGCCGTGCAACTAAATTCTCAGGAAGCTGTGGAGATATTAGCTACTTTGCTCAACTTATTCCAAGCTGAAACATAATAGTACATTATAAATCTGTTTTGATTTTACTTAATCTAATGAAAAAATGTTCATCTTTTTGATAAGTGCTCATTAGCCATTTTTTCCTGACATAAACAGACAAGAAAGATGTTCTTGTGCTGCATTTAAAACGCAACTCGGTTAATTACAGTGCAATGACTCAAAGAACAAAATCAAGGCACTGAAGTTTCTCACTTGAATTGTCTTTATAGTTGAATTAAAAAATCCAGCAGAAAAATTTTAAAGGGCCCGAGCCTTGTGTTTTACACTTAGGTTGAATAATGTTTGAGTAAGCAAGGGCCAAATTCTAGCATATCATGTATATATATATTAATTTTTTCATTTCAATTGCTCTGTAAAAATAGTTGCTGAATCTACCGACAAAAATGGTATATCCCTGGGGGAGGGGGTGTATCCTCTTCTTTGGAAGTGGCGATCAATTTGCACAAGCAATGCACCCAATTTTCCCTGCCCTCTTTGTGACCAAAAGCTGACCAGTAAACAATGTTTGGTCAGAGCTGGAGCCAGAACAGGACCAGGCAATAGCAAGAAGCAAAGTGATCCACATAAGAATCAAATTACTTACAGGCCAAACTTATGCCCAGAACTTTTAGGACCGTCAGATAGTCCTGGGTGTTCTGAATCACCGCGTACTGATCTGCCGAAACGTTATCCTGAACCAGTCTAACAAAACTAATGTCATTTCCCAAAACTCATAAAGAATTTTGACTAGAGTGATCTACCACCTTTGGTATCTCAAATCTGACTACATGATCATGTCATTGATTTGTTCATTTGTTTTTTATTGTGAAATGTGTTTACCTGAAACCAGAAATATTACAATTATTTTAGATCTATGGCTCATAAGTCATGTACATTGTACCCAAACTCCCAGGCAAAACATTTCAAAGAGGAGTAAGTAAAATTAATTAAGTACATCACTTCTTCCTGCTGTCTCTATGCAGTGAGTATTTAAATGCATGCATGCAGCTTTTTAAAGGCTTGTTTGCATGAACAAACAGAACAACAAGAGAACAATCTACTGCTGAGCTCCTTGGATGGATGGCTGTCAGAGTCACCTTTACAAATGGTTTCGCTAGCATTTCAGAGTCATTAGACACTGGATACGAAGAAAAGATAGACATCTTGTATCTTGTAGAAATTCAAATTGCACACTGCGTGTTAAGAAAATGGCTATTGTTCATTAACAAAGCTGGAAGCACGGTCTCACTGCACCTTAGTGCAAAAATGCAGAGCTTGGTGGCTAAGAATTCAGGGTGAAAAGGACAGAGATTTAAGTCCCAACTTCTCCACTTGCTGCTCAAGGGAACCTGGACAGGATTCTTCACTTCTCTAAGCTTCGTGAAGGAATAAGTAATGGGGGAAAGAATTCCTACACTGCTGCTTTCTATGTTCAGTGAGATGACAGACAGACAGCACTTAGCACAGAGCCTGACATACCATCAGGATTCAAAATTTCGTTGAGACTGATGAACCACCAACAGGACATGAGTCTCAAGAATCTTTCCAGGAATGAGTAGCTATTCTTCCCCTCTTTTCACACCACCTTGCTGTCAACATTCCTTGGCAATCTGGAGTAAAAAGGCAGACCATTCCCTGTATTGCACAACCTGGTAGGTTTCATATATCAAACCTACAACCTTGACCTTGTTATTATCACCCCAACCTAACCAACCAACACTCTTTATGACACATCACACCAAAGTGTCAGCATGCATGAGGAATACAGTACATTGGTGCATGCGGTCAGTATGGGTCACTGAAAAACTGGATCTTTTCTCTAATTCTACTGCTGGGTTTATGCTCCCGTCTATGACTTCAGATTAGTTTAGATTACTTTGATTAGTCTTTGAGTTGACCTCAATTTCCTCAACTTTAAAATGAGAATTGGTACGCTGTAAAGGTTAATGGTGTGATGGATGTAAAGTTCATAGCATGGGGGCTGGCACATACCAAGTGCACAAGCAATGGTAGCTAGTTATTAAATATGAGCACATGTGGAGACATATGATATAGAAAAGGAAACTGTGATATCCGTGAGCTGAACTGGCTTTATTATCACCACCTTCAGAAACAAACCTGAGTCTCCTCACATGGAGATTTTTACTCATTCGTATAAGAAATAAGTTTCTAACATCCAAAACAATTATAACTCACAAAATTAAAAACTGCAACAATGTGGGGGTCAATTCTCTGTTGTTACAAGTTGACAAGCAGCATTATTCTGCATACCCCAACACCCCCTCCAATAAGGGTTATCATTGGGAGGGAGATGGACTAGGTGTCTTAAAAATTCACTTCCTACTGTAAGACTCTGACTTTGAGTTAAAATCTACTGTAGAGTAAGAACCAAAGAATCACACTAGCCCCCAGGAAGACCCTCCCGTCAGCTTGACCTCAGAAGACTCGATTGTAAGAACAGAAGGCAGTGTTCTAAAGCATTGCAAGGATCAGGGGTGCCGGGACAGGGAAGTCTCAGTTGGCCAGAGACCAACACACAGAACGCTGGGTTATTTCACTCAGCTCCTAGAAACCTAATGCAAATCTAACAAACAATCTATCAATATTTATCAGATCCAGGACTATGAAAAGCTTCAGAGATGGTCCCAGAAACAAGACCGAGACACGGATGAAATGGGCTGTGAGATTATTAAGGATGACAGTGACCATGCACCTTCCTTTTTCCCTAGAAGCTGGGCTGCCAGCACTGGGTCTCATTCAGAGACATCATTCTCCAGCCCCTTTCCTAGACAGTGAGGTACATGCTCTGAAAAGCCACAGCATTTAATTCTGGAGACAGTTACTGCCTGAGGCTGATGATGATATTCACAAACCTGGTTTCTTTTACAAACTATTCACTCCAGGAGCCCCTGGGGTGAATATTTTTAAAGTGTGTACTTGAGCTCTTAGAAGAAGAGTACATTAAAGCTAAATAAATTTAAACATCTGAAAAATACTAGTCCTTCCCAAATAATTGTAAAATATATCATTATTTTTAAAGCTATTCTGTTTCCTTACAGATGAGGGTTAACTTTGTCCCCAGTCAAAAGCTCTTTTTATGCATTTAGTCCCAAGTTGCCAGGCTGCCTACAAAAGCTGCAATAAAGCAATTAGAAGCCATAGAGTAAACAAAATGTGTTCTGCAGAATGGCAGGCGCAGCAAGCAGATCAGAAACATTCACACACTGTCAGAACGTTTCCTGGCTTTCCTCTGTTTTGTTCATTTCTACTAACGTGTGGACAAGAGGGTTGAAAACATTTTGCTAAGAATGAAACCCCGAGATTTATACCTAATTTCTAAGCTTATCCTGGGTAAAGAGACCACAATCTGTTTTCGGGCGAGTGTAAAACACTTGCAATTCCCTTTGAAAAACAACGTCCAATCGTCCCTTAAATTGAGATGCCAGAGCTACTAGATTGTGATTTAAATCGGCGAACAAAATTAGTCCAGGTACACCGGGGTGGAAGGAGAGACACTGGTAAATAGCCTATGAATTCAAAATGTCGAGTCTTAGCCAATTTTGACTTGCAACAAATTAGAGAAATAAATTGGCAGTTCACCGACGATTCACTGGTAAACAAACATTTTTCATCAGCCACTTCGTGGCCATAAAGGACTGGGGTGGAACAATAACTCTTGGAGTTCACAATAAATGTTGGCAGAGCTCTAATGAAAAACAAAGATCTTCACCTAATTCCCACAATTCGCCATAGTAATGGAGAACTTCATGTTAGTAATACTAGTGTGGCCTGAGCGGGAGGTAGAAACTTGGTTGGGGGCAAACTGACAACAGCAGCTAAAATGTTGCATCTCCTGGTTAAACCCAAAGAGATTCAGGTTTTTCAGGTTCCGGGTAGGGTCCAAAAAGCACAAACACAGACCAATACCAAGGACAGACTCAGTCAAACACCTTCAGTTGCAGCAGAAATGAACTGACCGTCCTGGTTGGACAGGGCTCTCTGCCGGCTAAGATTTCTTTGTCCTCTGGATAAATAGATACATTTGTGGGTTCTTCTTGCAAACTGAAGGAAGGATTTGACCTCCATATCTCCATTAAACTCAGGACCCCCAGGGATAGTAATAACCCCAGATCCTTCCACTCTTCTCTTCGGGTTCTGCACCTGTGAAAAGCTCTGCTGGCAGAGAACTGAGGTGTTGGGAGGGGATCATTTTTATGGGAAGAGTTTCTATCCCACAGAGGTGCCTTCATCTCAGCGAATATGTCCCACTGAAACCAGACCCGCCTCTCCAAGGCAAGGACACTTCAGAACTCAAGCCCAAGGTGGCATCTATTTAGTCCAAAACTTTGCCATCCATAAAGCACACAATCTGCCTAGCAGGGTTTGTGTGCGTCTCTGCCCCGCCCCCCACTACCCGCCCTCTCCTGGGAAAGGTGTCGAGCGCAGGTGAGGGGCACAGCAAGACAAGAGAGCCTTCTACAAAACAATTTGTGTAAAAGTTCAAGTAGGCATAAGGGGCGTGTGTCGGGGAGGGTGATTTTACACCAAATCTAACATCCTAGCATTAAATTCTGTACAAGTGGGATTTTGTCAAAAATGATACCAAATGCTGGGAAGTGATACTCAACTGAAACTGAAGTGGTCCTCCTTTACAGCAGGGTTTCAAATTCACCTTTTTTTTTTATGGGAGAGGTAGGTCCAGAAGTGGCGATGTGGGTTTTTAAAAGACAGAACAGACACCAATGTGCCGATCTGACACTATCGGTGACATCTCATCCCAGATGGTGAGTGAAGGAGATACCAGAATTTAAAGCACCTCGAAACATGCCAACAGAATAGGAAGACACTGGAGGGGGAAAACCCCAATGAAAGAAGAGTCCTTCACTCGCACCATTTAAAAGGCACGTAGGTCTAAAAGCAATGTAATGGACAATTTTAAGAATAATGAGCATCTAAACCTCCGAATAATATGAACTTCCAAATGCAGAGGACGGGGATGCCGACTAAATTCAAGTCTGTGCAGAGACTTTATTCCAGGGCACGAGGCTGAGCTGCAGCAATGTACACAAGTGGGGTGTAAAGTCAATGGGATTACATTTTCCTAATTATTTTCTGCTTGAGCTTTACAGCACGTACACAGAATGAGATCAGCTGGGACTTGCCTCTCTAGCAAATCACTCGGATTTAAACATTGCTCAGATACACAAAGGGGGGCGGGGGAGAGGCACAAGGCTGGGAAAAGACAGAGAAGGGCTTCTTCGATCACAGTTGCAAGGAACAAAAACCTGGAGGGGGAAGAGAGCTGCTGGACCGCCACCAAGTCTCCCCCACTGGAGACAAGCGCCCATCTGCTGAGCTCGGCAACTTCGCTGTAACTGCCATTCAGCTCACATCTCTGCAGAGATCTGTCTGCAGAGCTGGCAGATGGACCCCTGCTTCCCCAAGTCGCTGTGTTATTTGTTTAATAAATTTAATTAATACCCACACTGCACTGGATTGCTCCCAGAAAAGGAGCTGCGGTGCTCTCTTTCCCCAATAGCTACATGATGAGTGATTCCCCAGCAAATAGCAGATACCGGTGCCCCAGGGCCATTGAAAAAATTAAAAGTAGCATGTGCTTCCGTTATGTTGCATGTGTGAATTTTCTGCAGGACACTAATATATTTTTCATGGGTATTCTGACTTTATGAAACTATGCAGTTCTGTAAGAGGTAGATTACCTCTCCTTTCTGGTCAGTGTATTTGCTGGAATGTTTTTTAAAAAGTCTAATTTAATCACATATTCAATGTTTTTATCTACGTTCCCCAAATGGTGGGTCATGAATGGTAAGGAGGTTACCTTTGGCAAACAGCTAGCTCCACAACCGACCCGTCACAAGCGTGGGGAACATAGAGGGTCTTCGACAAAATCAAGGCATCATCAACATGGTCCCCCTTCATTACGTGGGGTGCCAGCCTGTTTGGTGATGGAGTCCCTGCAATCAGCAAGTATGAATTAAATCAGCGTTTTGCTTGCCTTGTTATCCAATGGCATCCTGTCTTTCTTGGCAGCGTAGTTCACCTTCACCTAGATTTCTCATAGCGTGGTGCAAGAATGAATAGTCCTTTAGGGATACAGAACTCTGGGAAATATTACGTCAAAGGAGATTGAAGGGAGGGGGCTGCCGCCATGACCATGGCCCCTGGCAGCACGGCCTTACCACCGCCCGCCTCCTGTCACGCTCCTTCCTCTCACAACAGAATGTATTTTGGCATTGTTCCTATCCGAGGGGGGACACAAAAAGCCCTGGAATTTATTTATAAAAAATCGTGTATTTATTTTTACATGTTTACACTTCAGGCACCTTAAGTACACTCCATTTGATGTGATACACCTATGGAGATGTTTTTTCCGCTGCTCAGAACAGTTTTTGAACTCATCAATTTTGAGGCCTTTTAGTGCTTCTGCCATTTTTGGTTTTCACCTCTTCTGCATCAGCAAAATGTTTCCCTTTGAGGACTTTTTTTATCTGGGGGAAACAAAAAAGTCTCTCCAGGCAAGATCAGGTGAATAGGGAGGGTGGGGCATGAGGGTCATGCTGTTTTTGGTAAAAAATTGCTGAACATTCAGTACGGTGTGGTCAGGTGCACTTGTAAATCACCCACCATGAAATGGGCAACTGCGTTAAAAGAGTCTTCAAAAAACATTCACTGAAGCCAAACACAATAATGCAGCTGGTACGCTGATACAGATGGGTTCCTGGAACACTCACCTAGAGGGGTTTAAGCCTTTACTACAAGGGGCCTGCCCTCCAGAAGATAATTCCAAGTTTTTCGGGGTCCCCCTCATACAGTTTCCCAGAAACTGCCAGTACAGCAGGAAGCTGAAAGTACAAAGAATATTTGTCGGGGTTTCACTGGTAAGCAGGGCACCTTTCCCCACCAGCAGGCATCTGAATACTGCACCAAACTTGGCTGACACGCTCCATGGGAAGAAGGCAAGAGGCACCTGGGCTCACCAATCTTTAATACTGTAAAGGAAGCCAAAGAACAGGCAGAAGCAACAGCTCTTGTCACTTCTGTCCCTCCTCCTTTTGCTGCTTCTGCCTTTAATGAAGCTGTTGAGGCAGAAGTGCCCTTGGTCCTGTGCATTACTGAAGGTATCCCACAGCAGGGCGTGGTACGGGTCACACACAAACTTCGGCACCAGGGAAAGATAAGCTGATCAGGCCAAACTACCCTAGAGCCATCCATCCTGAAGAATGTAAAATTGGTATCACGCCTGGCCGCAGTCACAAGAAAGGGAAAACAGGTATTGTATCCAGATCTGGCACCCTGACTTATGAAGCGACTTACCAGTTGGATTGGCAGTCTGTGTGCACTGGCATTGGAGGTGATCCTTTTAATGGAACAGATTTTATTGACTATCTTAAAGCCTTTCTGAATGATCCAGCCACAGAAGGCATCGTATTGATCGGTGGAATTGGTGGTAATGCAGAAGAAAATGCTGCAGACTTATTGAAGCAACATAATTCAAGTCCCAAAGCCAACCTCCTGGTGCCCTTCATTGCTGATTTAAGGGCTCCTCCCAGCAGAAGAACCAGGAGTGCAGGTCATGCAGAAGCAATTACTGCTGGAGGGAAAGCTGGAGCTAGAGAGAAGACTCCGCCCTTCCGAGGGAGAGAGGGAGAGCAGGAGTTGTGGTCAGCACAGTCTCCTGTGCAACTGGGAGCCACCATCTGAAAGGAGTTTGGAAAGAAGCAGAGGAGTCTGGAAAGAAAGAACAAAAAGCCTGTGGAATGAATCATTGTAGCCATGTGAACCAATCCGTCTGCGGTCACTGGTCACCGTGCTTCCAGTACAGCAGGAAGCCAAAACAAGGTTTAGAAAATTCTGCATGGAGGTGTTTTCACCTCATTTTTTAACAAAGGCAGCCAACAAATCTACCATTTGATTTAGCAGGGGAAAAGCAAGAAAAAGGTTAAAGGGGTTTCTTCACTACAGCACTTCTCAGGGCTTTTAATGTGCTAACAGGCACTGTAAACACTCCTGTAGAGGGGAGATCAGTTCACCATGACAGGCAGCATTTCTGCAACAGCTGGAGAACCAACACCCAGGCCTGTGTGGTTCTCCACTGTATCCCACAGCATAACTCAAGGCCTGGCAGAGAGTAGGTGTCCACTAGCACTTGAATACTGAACAAATGAACTTGAGTAATGAACAAATGAATGAATGGGCAAAGAAGGGAAGCCCTAGTGGTGTTGCTTAGGAATAATCCTTGGGCACCTGAATCTGACCATTGATAAGATTTTATTTAAAACAAATGAATAAAATCACTTCCTTACCAAGGAAGGATTTAAGGTACTTAACCGAAATATCGAACTTGGGAGGTTTCACTTTCAAGGAGCTATTTGCTTATTTGAGGTTTATTCTGCATTTAAACTCTTCTCCACTGCTAAATATCCTAAATAATCCCTCCATTTTTAACATGTCATGAAAACCTGATCTTGTAGAATTTTGTAAACCTCTCAGCTCCTTGGTGGTACCCTACCTAATTTATCTGTCTTTGATATACCAATTCCTTCCTAGAAACTGAGTAATGAATTCAATTCAACCATAGGCACTGAGCTGGTGAGATTAAAAAAAAAATACTCCTTTCAACTGAATTATTTTAAATACAAATTGCACAAAGGCAAAATTATGCTGAGAGTTTATTGATACTCCCAATGTTGAACTTGTTAAATTGAAATTGAAGTTTTATTTCATAAGAAACATTAAAAATTATTTTCAGATAGGTTAACCCTTACGCGTTTCTTCTGAAATACTCCCCGACTGCTCATTCCCCTTACGTAACGTTCCTACACTCCCGCGTCCTGTTGCTAGGGCACGGCATTCACACCTCTTTCTCCTACAATTTCAGACAAGGCAGCCCTTCCTGCTCATTTGATTTGCATGCAGAAGACACAAAATGGCACTCGATCTGATACATCCAGAACAACTAGATGATTTTAAAGAAATTCTCCTCTAGCTCAGCTGGTTACTAATTTCTAAACTTAAAAAAATATCTTCTGTTACCTAGATCAAGCTACTGACTGCTGTTTCATGTTGGAAGATCTCGGGAAGGCTTTGCTGACATTAAAACCAGTAGGAGGAAGAGGAGAATGAGCCCTTCGCCAAGCAGTGCATTTTTAAAATTTCCTGCATCAAAATGGCCTTGAATTGGGAGAATAAATAATCAATAAATAGAACTCAGAAAATATTATGGGCTAGCTTTTAGGGAGTCAGGGGCAAAAAGAAGGGACTCAAAAAGAGAGGAAACTCATATTTACTGCACGCCTACTACGTGGGAGCCACAGTACTCAGTACTTGTAATAATAATACAAATAATGATAGTGAACCTTCAGTTATGTGACAAATCCCGTGATACGTGTTTGTATGGACATCGATTCCTCCCCATAGGTGCTATGATTACGACTTTAAGTTTTGGAAACTGGGCTCGGAGATGTTAAACCACATGCCACAGGTCATAAGACCAGGAAGGGGCGCGGAGACCCCAGATGGGAACCCCGCCCACCTGACTGCAGGGCCCACGCCCCCAACACCATGCTTTCCCACCCCTTCCGTGCATCGTCTTATTTCAGTGGCTACGCACAATAATATTGTGATCTTCGTGGCCCCTCCAAAGTGGAAAGGAGCGTGACAAAAACATTTTGTATGAATATTCCAAATATGGCACTGGCAGAAAACTGTTAAGACTGATGCCCATAAAGACTATCCCTAAACTTACATTTGTTAGCCTCGCCAAAATCCTAGGTCCCTCTGAACTGGGTTAGCTGTCTCCTCCTCCACCAGACTTTCTGGCCCACATTTTAGTGTGATTTTCTTTTGAAGGTTTCATATTAATAGTCTACCAAACGTGATGTGTGCTGTAATTATTTATATCCCTTTACATCCTCTCCTCACTTTAGCGGCAGCAATCAATATAAGCACCTGCATTCAACATAAACTCAGGTGAGAGATAAGGACCTCTCTATGGTTATCTGTCTTCTCCCCAAAAGACATCAGTTTCCTTTAAGGTGACATGAAATTTTTAATTACAGAACAATTTAACAAATATTTTGGTTGTCTACCACTTACAAATATTAATAAGCATACGTGGGGCCCTTCTGAGTGCCTTCTCTCTGCTACTAGGTGCTGCACGGGATACACTCTGCTGTCCCTACTTCACATCGAGAAGGTATTGGTTTTTCATTGTAATGTAACAAATAACCCCCAAACTTTTCAGCTTAAAACAACAAGCACTTATTATTTCACTATTTCTGTGAGTAAGGAATCTGGGCACAGCTTCATGGGCTGTCTCTAGCTCACAGGTTCTCATCAAACCACAGCCAAACTGTCAGTGAAGGGTATGGCTTCATCCGAAGCCTCGAGTGGAGAAGGATCCATTTCCAAGCTCATTCACAGGGTTGCTGGCAAGATCTGTTTCCTCAAGAGCCATTGGATCGAAGGCTTCAGCTCCTTTTTGGCTGTTAGCTCACCCTCAGTTCCTTCCCACACGGGTCTCTCCATTGAGCAGATCCCACTGTAGCAGCTGGCTAACCTCAGAGGCCGAAAGAGACAGCGACAAAGCCAGAGAGACAGGTACCCCAAGATAGAAGCCATGGCATTCAAGTCACCAAATCTCAGAAGTGACATCTCATCGCTTTTGCCATATTCTATTTGTTAGAAATGAGTTACCAGGCCTAGCTTATACTACGGGAATAGGGATTACACAAGGGTTTGAAAACCAGAAGGCAGGGCTCATTAGGGGCCATCTTAAAGGTTCTTTACCTCTCATGTTTCATTTTTGTGTCTCTAAAGAGCTACAAACACACACACACACACACACACAAGGACTTCTACCAAATAATCCTTATTTTCCAACATTTGTGTTTTAAAACCAAATGAACACATTTAGGGAAGTTCGCATATATTGAAAATGCTTTCATTCATTCAACAAATATTTACAGAGTCCTTAATAGATAATAGGACCGGATACTGTTCTGGAACTTTTTAAAAAGGAAATGACTAAAACTGTGTTGGAAAAATTCCCCAAGACCATGACCAAGCTCCCTTTCCCCTAAGAAGACACAAAAGAATAAAGATCAAGACAACCATTGTTCTTTTCTAATTAAAACCACCTCAGTATTTACAATTAGAGACTGTTTTAAGAATGTTTTCTGAGACTAGAGCTGTGATGAACAAACCCACTTGGCCACAGTTATAAAACATTCTCTACCATCAGCTTTAACCATCATAGTGCTGCTATGTCGGTCTCCATGCTCAGTCTTCCTCTTTTGGCTCCATTGACAGAATTTGGGAGAGGGTTTTTTTTTATCGATTTCCTTCAAAACTCACTATACACCAAGCAGGGACCATCTACAGTAGAGAGCACAAACTGGATACCTCATCCGTGATGCTCAGAAAACACAGAAGCTCCTCCAGGATTTTAATTGCCTTAAGGGAGAAGAAAAGAAGTGTGAAAGGAAAGCATCCTTAATTATATAGCATTTACCACAAAGAAATAGAAAATTTAGAAACTCCTAAATTTACCTTGAACTGGCAAGACTTCCCTCTCCCCACTGCCATCAATCAAAACGAAGACTCATGAGGTGGCTTAGGTTCAGCTATAGAGAAATAACATTCTATTTTTCCACACCTAAGTTTTCATAGTAAAGGCTTATACTCATTACACAAGCAAATCAATTCTTTACAACTTGTAATAAGTGCTAAGTAGGAAACAGTGAAAAGTTTAGGGAGAGAGTGATAGAAAATTGCTTAGTCCAAGAAGATATACTTGAAGAGGTAAAATTTAAGCTGAGACATGATGGAGGAGGTTCCAGGCATGTAAAACTATAGCAGAGGAGAGACTCATTCAAGAGGAGGGAATGGCATGTCTCCTGATGAGTGGAAGAGCTCGGTATGCTATAGGACTCAAAAGAAGGCGGCCACTGGAACACATGAGTGAGGCAGAGAGTGAAATGAGACCACACTGGCTGTCGTGTAGGGCAGGACAAGCAGTGCAGAGAGCAGTTGTGAGGCTGCTATAGTATTTAGGTAACACAGTGGTGGCTGGATCTGGGGCATTATGGATGCAAACAAGAGTTAGAGGCAGGTCGTGTTTACCCATACTTTGTCATGTATAACATGCTCCCACGTAAAATTATAATGCACACCCACGTTTTGTGTGCACTATGCACAAGGTTATTATACCCATGGTGTGTAATCATTATACGCACATATAATGTGCATCCTTACTTCTTCCTAAAAAATTTGAGCAAAAAAGTGCACATTATACACAACAACATATGGTAGGAAGCAGACATGACAGGTGAGATTAGATGAGGGTGGCGAGAAAGAGGTGGAGAGAGAGAATGAGGCAGATGACTGCTGTGTGGACGACTTCCATGTGTCTCGATTAACAACCCAGAAGCAGTGTACTTCAATGTGACCCATCTCCTTAGCTTTGAGAAAGCAGCTTCCCAGTTGCCTTGAGAAAAAAAAATCTGCAGAACACCCAGTTCTCAGTTCTTTTCATCCTGTCAGCCAGAGGCGCACCCTCCTTTAACTAGGATGTCAGACAGGAAAGAAACTAAACTGCTCCCAGAAAGAGGACTGAGAAGTTACAAAGCAGGCATAAAATCAAGAAAAGGTCATTAATAACCATCTCTTTCACCAGTTTAATGGGTGAGAAGAGTGTGACCCAGAGAAGAAAGGAGTCGGTACCAAAGTTAAACAGCCAATTAACGGCAGACCAAGGATTGAACCCAGTGCTTCTGATTGGACCAAATAAAGATGAAGCAGTATGACGATGGGTACAATGATTAAGTGTACTTAATAGTCACGAATTTGTGTTTTCCTCTCCTCCCTCCGCCAAATCTTGGTGGAAGAGGTTCAGCATTTGATTGCTAATAGGGGGCGGAGGAGAAGGGTAAAGTTTTTCATCAATTTTTAAGGAAAGACTGCTAAAAATATGTTAGAGACACTAAGTAGAATTATAAACGTTACTGAAGAAAAGGAAGGAAGGAAGGGGGTGGGAGAAAGGGAGGAGATAAAGCGGAAATTTTAACTTCAAATTATGTTGTCGAAGATAAACAAATTTGGACTGTACATGAAGCTTAATTCAGAACTCATATGGAGTTTACTTTAATGCTTCCTTTACTAGGCTATAAATGATCATGAACTCTGCTTAAAATTTGTAATATTTCAATTTCCTAAGTTTAAGGATCTAATTTTATAATCTTTTCTACACTTTTCCAGGAGTCCAATTCTAGTTTATTTTCCGATATGAAAAAAAAAGGACCAGATGTGAATTCAGAAAGTGGCGACATAAAAAGAAAGACGATTATAAACACAAAATATCATTTTAACTTCAGTGCTCCTTTCCCAAATGACATTTCCACACTAGCGGCTCCCCATCTCACTCTCCAATCTACTGACATTTACTTTTAATTCTCCTTTACAAACCCACTCTGATACAGACTCAGAGAGAAGCCTACATAAAATATTTCCAACTGTGACTCATCTCACAGTAAGGTGTTTGACCAAATTTAAATTCTCAAGAAAAGACAACTTTGAATGGAGGCTACCATGCCGGCTTATCTCCCAGCTTTCAAAAATATATATGCTATGTCAACAGATCCACTTTTACATGAAAAGCAAGTAGTTCTCATACATGAAAAGCAAGTAGTTCTCATACACATTCACACCCATCAACAAAGAAAAAAATCACCTAGCCTAAAGCTACCTACTTTTCCTAAAATTATGGGTAGCCTATGCAAGTTTAAAATATCTGCATAAAAGCTTTAAAGCTAGAATTAAGTTTGTGTGTTTTAAGGTAACTGTCCGATTTCTTTCCTCTTTAACAGAAAAGTTAGTTCTTAGGGCCTGGGGCATTGCAAATTTGAAGTTTAGAAAGATCAGCTGCTTCTCTCTATTTCATGCTCTCACGTGCAAAATGCTGGCTCGGTCCATGGAACACTCTCCCCTAAACCTCACTGTAAAGCACAATGTGACTGCTCAAAATTTTGAGCTATGGGAAAGAGGAGGTTATCCGGCCTTTCTCTTCTAAACTAAATAAAAGCATTTATTGCCCACCTTGTGAGATAAAAGTCAAATCAGTCCACCTGAGAGCCAGTGAATCAGTTCTATAACCTCCCACAAGAGTCTTCTCAAGTAACGTGCAAAAAGAATCGGCAAGGCCTTCAACAAAGAAGTTGAAGAGACATCCCACTGTTTCTGGGATTCACGGATGAGTTTAGCAGAGTCGATAATTTTCTTGTTAACAGAAAGAGCCACCTTCACTCTCTTCCAGTTTAGTTTTGTATTGAACCGATACCTTGCAGTTTAAAGAATAAACCTTAATCAAATATAAACAAAAACAAAAAAACAAGGCAACCCTTGGCATCACACTATGTCATAGACAAAGAGGGCTGTCACAAATTTCACCCCATTGTGTCCCAAACTACCTGATACTTATGTATAGGTACCTAGTCCATAGCCAAGGAATTAACGATCCTCTTATCCCATCGGGCTGGGCAGGAAGGGAAAGGCAGAAGAGGAAAAGTCCAAGCCTACGATTCTCCCTTACCACTCTCCTTGTGTTCATTTTTTTCTGCCAAGAAAACCAAGAAGCTTTAAAATTATTTTTGTCATAGTGGTCTACTGCTCACAAGGACTCAAAAGAAAGTTAAGAGTCCATGATTATCTTTAAAATAGATAAATAAATACCACATGCTGGACTAGGCGAGCACCTGCTTTCCACTCAAAGGCTAACCACCCACTTCAACCCTTCCATCGGCCCCCCCAGCCCCCACGGCCAGGCCAGAACCGGTAGGTGCACCCTGATCTGACAATCAACATGACAGCGCCCCCAAGAAAGCAGTCCATACGGTCAATGGCAGGGCCCCCTTCTCACTGAGTGGCCACGAGGGCTCCTCCTCGGAAAGACATGACTTCAGTAAGTAGCAGGGGCACTTTTCCAACTGCCACCACCGGAACTCGCCTACAGGTTCTTCCATCAGTTCCACTTGCCACACACCTAGCACCTCCCAAAGCCAAAAGGGCATAAAGAAGCACATCTTGCTAAGGGGTACACAAGCTAAACCGAGACAAAGCACAGATGCTCAGAGACACGATTCAGAATTAAGGTGGCTTGGTGCTGAGAGGCTGCGAGTGGTCCTCAGGGAAGGAGCTTGGCAGGGCCACTGGCTGCTCACCTGCCTCTGTAACGGATCGCTGCAAAACAACCATTGAACACTGCCTTCCCTTTTTGACTTGTTTCATAAAAGCAAAACCTTCTTTGGATTTCTTTGGGTTAGGGAAAACAGGGACTACTGTGGGCATTTCCTAGGCATCAAGAGGAATAAAGCGAGGGGGCGCCTGTATCTCAGGGTTGTGCAGGTGTCAGGGGGCAAGGGTGGCCCCCTAGCATTTTGCACATATGTGCTCCTGGTGTAAGTATCACATTCAGTTTTGTTTTGTTTTTTAGGATTTTATTTATTTATTTTTAGACAGAGGGGAAGGGAGGGAGAAAGAGAGGGAGAGAAACACCAATGTGTGGTGCCTCTAGTACACCCCCCACCGGGGACTGGCCACACAACCCAGGCATGTGCCCTAGACTAGGAGTCGAACCAGTGACACTTTGGCTCACAGGCCAGCACTCAATCTACTGAGCCATATCAGCCAGGGCACATTCCGTTTTGAAAGGCTTATCTATCTGAGGCTCAGATCTGGAGTTCTCCCCCAACCAGAAAAAGTAATAGTAGTATATTTGTGTGCGTGGGGGGGTATACATATGTGTACATGTATAGAAGAAAGTTGTCAAATATGAAGATTTGAAAAATGAAAATACTAGGGAAGTCCAGTGGGTCAATCAACATGGCCCTCAGGCCCAAATTAAGAAATACCTTAGTTCCCAATGGCACTTCATAAGTACATCTTTTCTAAGCACATATTTTATAGGCACATCTGCTGTGCTTACAAGAAGCCTCAGTCAACCTAAAACCCCCGAGATGTGCCATGACTTGCTACAAAATGTAAACAGAATCCTGTACCCAAGCCCTGGGTTTCTTCAGGCAGTCTGCACTGGGAGTGCGTGGAGGTATTACCCCAGCGTTCACACGCGTGGGAGAGAACCCACAGACGTCGGATGACCCTCAAGATTCTTAAAGCCTCTAGGCCAAAGTAAGCAAGCCAAGTGTGCTAATCGTCAGACTCAGTAGAAGGCTGAGACCTTCACTCAGAGCTTTAAAAGATAGTCTACCGCTCGCTCTGCTGCAAGCAGGATTTTCACGATATGAATTTCACTAAGGCACAAGCTGAATAGGATCATGTCGGTATAATCCTCACATATATTCTGCCAGCTGGGATCCTGGGTGTTGAGACGCGCCTGCCTCACCATGGGCCTGAAACCACCCATCTGTTTCACACAGGTCACTGCCCAGCCATCAGATGGAGACACAATGTGGTCACTACCCCAGTGAATAGATCCAAACCACCAACACGGAGGGCAAAGGCTGCAGCTCCCATTTCCAATCTCCCGAGCCACCCCGGTCCCTCTGCAATGGAATATCAATAGAGAGACGAAATGAATTGTTTGCTTAATTGTGCTGTGCAAGCTGAATAATTGCACACTTTCCAGAAAGGCTTTGTAACCAATGAGATGGTATTGGATCTGCCAAAATCTTTACCTTGAAGCCAACATCCTTTCTTTCTACAGTCTCTCTCCTATCACAAATAATGGCAACCCTGGTATTTTTTCCAGAGGAGGCAAAACCATGGCAGAAACATCAAAAATCATGTCTTTCAAAATGGAAAAATCTCCATTAAGCTGCACCCACCAAGAATTGCTATCTGCATATATGCCAATGTAAAACCTTCAGTCACAAACACTGATTTAATCCATTACACACCGAAACGGCCAACAAATAGCAGAATAATCTACCTTTGGAGTGGACAAAATTGGTCCACCACATATGATGACCACATGTTAAGAGGTAAGAGAAATATGAATGAAATAAGGGGCTTGGGGTTGGGAGCCTATTTTTTAAATATTAAATACTGTGCAAGAAGACTAGGGAGATGGAAAATGGAATGCTATTTATTTGTCACAGAGTCTTTAGGATAATAAATATCAGTTAGTACCAAGGTAGAAAATACTGAAATAAGATATGTTAGGTGAAAAAAGAAAATGCTTATGAGTAACAACAAGAAAATTTTAGCCAAAGAAAACTCCATGTTACTTAAGTCAAGAGAAAAAAGCTATGTCTTTATAACTCTTTCCCTCCAACTTGCCTGGAGCATTAAAAAACACAATGCAAGTTCTCAAAACACCTGCTTCTGGTAAAGAAACTGTAGCACTTCACACTTATTTTGTTTTCACTTAGTTGTTTTTCAACAGGTAATGCTTCAAATACATGGTTTAAAATTGAAACATCTCCTTCCTACCCCAATCTCCAGCCATCTTTCCCTCAACCCCAACCACTGTTCCTAGGTTCTTATGTTTCTTTCCAGACCAGAGATCTAAATATTCTTTAAAGCCAATTTATGTTATCATAATTTGCTTGCTATATGTTCTTGTCCATTACTACTTTTTTCTGTCAATTTATTGCAACGGTTTTTCATAATAATAATCAGGGTCTTTTCTTCTCAATAGCTCTATGTTTATACAGTTTGAGATTCTTCAACTGGCCATTCTTTCTCAGATGCCTTAACCCCCTGTGACACCATCTAATCCACATGTCTCACTAATAGAATTAGAACTTCGAGGGACAATATGCTTCAGGATCCAACTAGAAAGCAAAGATGCTATTTTTTATACAAATATCTTTCAAAAAAAACCCAAAGAGTTTTAAAACAAATAGAAGATATAACGTGTGTAGCTGCCACCAAACCAAAGTTCTAAGAGTTTTTGAGTCTTGACAGCAAGAGTTATCTTGATTCAAGGGCCAGCTGGCTTGCATTTTGAAACATCAACCTCCTCTGGTTTTTCAGGTTTAGATTGGCCTACAGCAGTACTGGTCTGAGTATGTGTCTCTTAGAATGTGTCTGGAAGTGGGAAAGAGGTGATGGGTGCTGGGAAGGGAGCTAAGAGGGTGCCTTGAAGAGACCCCCCAAGGAGTCCTTGCTGTGACAATATCCACGAGGGAGGGAACATGCAAATTTCAAACCTAACAGGTTCCAGTCCTGGTTTTGTCATGAACTTCATGTACTGTTGGCCTAATCACCTTTAATTCAGTCTCATTTATGAAACGAGGATTTGATAAGATCTGAAGTCCTTTTTACCTTTAACCTTCTCATTCTAAGATGCACTTTCTCTCCATAAATTGACTGGTATGTCTGTTAGAAGGGCATAACATTCCTTTGATTTCTCACAAAGTTATTTGCTCTGAAATAACAAATTTTGTATACCTAAAATGGTTTAAAATCCCCATCAGGAGAGAGTAGTGCAGTGGACACTTGTCGTTCTGAAGACGTCCATCACCCATTCCCTCTACTGGGCAGCACACTGGCTTCTTTTAGGAGAAGTATCCATGTACAATTGGGGGAGGAAAGTCCAAGTGTTTGCCTCCCAACCACAAAACTCTAAAAGGAAACTGGACGCTCCTTCTGCCAGAGCCTCCTCTCGTCAATCAGTACATCCATTGAACGGACATGTGCCCCATCAAAGTTTCTCCCCCAGGACTCTGACTCTTTGGCAGAACAACACGAGAACAAAAGAAACAGAGTTCATTCTTTCCAGAAGTGATCCTCAGGGAAGACTAATGAACAGTTTCTCCTGCAAAGTTTTCTGTTCTCCAGCTTGTCTTTCAGTCCTTCAAATCACCCCATAACCTTCCAATAAATTCTCTTTCTACTTTAGTTAGTGGTTTGCTGCATAACAATCCACTCCAAAAGTTAACAGCTTTAATACAAGAACCACTTATTTACTCACAATTCTATGGGCTCAGCTGGGATGGTGTCTACCTGCTCCGCGTGGTGTCTGCTGTGTTCACCACAGCATCTGCAGTGAGTAGGCAGATCTGCTGGGGGCTGGCTGAGCTCAGATTGCCTCCTGCACTTGCTGCTGGCTGGAGCGGTCAGCTGGAACCCCTAAGTTCTCCATGTGGCCTCTCATCCTCCAATGAGCCACGTTGGGCTTCCTGAGACAATGGAGAAACGTTCTGAGAGAACAGAAGCAGAAGTTGCAACTTCCCTTCCACCTCACTCTATTGGCCAAAGGTAATTTAAAACCAGCCCAGATTCAAGGGATGGGAAATAGCCTTCATCTGTTAATGGGAGGCGTGGCAAAGAAACCTTACCAAGAAAAGTGGCTACAGGGAGGCATGATTCACTGGAGACTACGACTGTAGTAATTTACCAATTTGGAGTTAGTTTCTGTTGCTTGCAACTTAAGAATAATAACTAATCTACCAACCAGTGAAATGTGACTGGAACACATTAGATTGGGGGTGGGGAGCCTCAACATTTAGAACATTTTCTCTGTTTATACCTGGCATATTGATAAAATTCTCTAGAGAGAATGTGGGTGTCATGGTAGTGGAAGTACAAGAAGCAATGAAATTATCATGTTTTAAAGCCTGCCCATTATTTAGCTGTGTAATTTCCAACTTGAATGAATGAATAAATGAATGAATGAATGAATGAATGAATGAATGAATGAATGAATGAATAGGAAGGAAGGAAGGAAGGAAGGAAGGAAGGAAGGAAGGAA
>PVKM010006920.1:0-42866 GCA_004027735.1 Carollia perspicillata | reverse complement strand
CTAGATACCACTCTCTTATCTCATACATCGCGTCAACTTGAAAACTTAAAACTTTTACATTAAAACAAACATATAGGCAAAATCACTTGGAGTTGGCTCATTTCTACACAATTTGGCTTTTCTATGAAACAATACTCAAGTCTGGTGGGAAATATACAAGAAAAGATACTAGTATCTGGCAAGACTTCAAATTTTATGAGCAACATGGTAAGGACTGCTAGAGAAAGCGTGGGCGGGGTACCCGCAGTTGTGAAACTGAC
Source organism: Carollia perspicillata (assembly GCA_004027735.1). NCBI lineage: Eukaryota > Metazoa > Chordata > Mammalia > Chiroptera > Phyllostomidae > Carollia > Carollia perspicillata. The sequence continues at coordinate 42,606 of PVKM010006920.1, read as the reverse complement.
AAAAGAGTTAGAATGTGCAGGTTTAGGTAGTCATATAAAGCATTAATTTATAGCTTATTAAGCAGTGGGGACTCTATTTCCCAATATAAACAAGAAAACTATTCTCCTAAATATATTTTTTAAAATAAAATTATTTCTTAAATGATTCCCATCCCATAGCAGTGTGAGAAATTGTTAGTTATCAGAGGAGTATGCACAATCATGCTTCCCTTTATTTCTAAGGATTAGTAAGATATTTACAAATGTTTCTCAATAGTTCCATAAACATTATTTGGGGTAAAATGGAAATTTTATTTTTCTGAAGATGATCTTAGGCTGTCTAATACTACGCAGTTTGTTTGCTTTATGTGATTTTTTTAACTGAAAAAACAAGGCCCACTTTTATTTTTCATCTCTAAAATCTGTAAACTTAGTCAGCATGGATTTTCCCTGAAAAATCGTTAAGTCATGAAAAGTTGTAAAAAATAAGTAATTTCAAGCAAGTTTTAACTACTACCTTCCAAGTGGAAGAAAGAAATCAGAAAACATGCAACGTTAATACCTTGGTAAATAGGTGGAAATGCCTCCAAACACTTAGGAACTCACTGCTGGAATTGTAAAATATGGAAGTCACGACAACATGTTTCAACTCTTTCAAAGTCCTTCGTAAAAGCAGGGAAAGTCCAACTACTGAAGTTGAAAGACAACTTTTATGCTTTTTGCAGTCTTGCAAATGTCCATTTTGCCCAGCATAGCATTTGTCTCCCTAGGACAGTAAAGTCAGCGACTGCCTGCCTTCTAGTCTCCAACTAGAAGTTTGCAGACTTCCACTGTAAAACATTCATATCAAGATGGGGCATAGATACTTTCTGTATTTGCATTTTATTGTTTATCTGAGGCTCTTCGCATACTTATTCAAATAGAGTCCCTTTTATATGTGGAACTATGCATGAGGGCAAGATACTATTTTTATACTGGTGACACAACATAGAATGCACATTGAGATAAAGTAGAGGAAGGCGATGTTTTCTACAACTTTTACGATTCTGCTTACAGCTATTTAAAATAGAAAAGAGCCCTGGCTGGTGTAGCTCAGTGGATTGAGTGAGGGCCTGCGAACCAAACATCCGCACTTCAGTATTCCCAGTCAGGGCACATGCCTGGGTTGCAGGCCAGTTCCCAGGAGGGGACGCACGAGAAGCAACCATACGTTGATATTTCTCTCCCTCTCTCCTTCCCTTCCCCTCTAAAGATAGACAAATAAAAACTCTTAGAAAATAAAATAGAAACGAAATGGGTTTTCTAAACCTATGCAGGTTTAGAAAGGCAGTCTGTGGGTTTACTTTCATGAAAATTAACTTTCAATAAGTTGTGGTAGTGAAAAAAGGAATTGGGGCAAAGCTGGAAATTCAGTTATAAAAACAATAATTAGGTATTTCTCTTTGTTGGGCTTATGTTTCTTCACTATTAAATATCACCAGTTTTTAAAGGTAATTAAACTATTGTCATACCCACACTACCTGTGGTATTGGATTGGATTGTGCTTGTCAGCACTAGGCTATCATTTGTACTCACAGGCACTTCATTCAATGAGCTTATTTCAGGCCTGTGCACATATTTCATCAATATAGGTACATCTGCTTCAACAGCTAATTGGTTTTTTATCCATTTTGCCTTGACTTTTATTTTTATTTTTGTATTTAGATTTTATACATTGGTGAGATCATCTGAGTTTTGGAAAATACTGTTAACTCTGAGTGATTCAAATAGCTTTGATACATCTTTAAAACCTGGTACCCTGATTATATCATGGTGTAGAGGATGGACGTTTCTTTTCTGCTCCCCTACAGAAAGACTTCTGCTCATCATAACAAAAATTAGATGTGTACGAATGAAGGACTTTGACTGTGCCACCCCTTGGCTGCTCTGCACTAGGGAAGAAATTTTGCATGGAGATAGACTGAAGAAAATTTGCTCACCCAGCTTTCTTGGGGACAGTAACCAGCCAGGGTGTTTATGTACACTGTGGGGATATGGTCAACACCATACCTGTCCGAGCTGCCGTCATTTCCATCTCTGGGATGGACACGGGTGAAACCAGGAAAAGGCGTATTTGCTACTTCAGCATGTACTATTACGACCTTCGTGCAGTCAAGGGGATAAAAGAAACACTGTGTAATTTTAGCAGACAGTATGCTACATTCTCTCTCTCATCTTTTTTTCTCAAAAGCAGCACTTTGAAGTAGGTATTGTAGCCCTGCTTGGCTGGTGATGAAAGAGGCTGAAAAGTTTGAGGGGTTTTCTCAACATGACAATTAGCAAGAGGCCATGTCTGCTCTATAAGCAAAATGTGTCTTACTCTGAGATCTGTGCAATTGTCTCTTCTGCAACTGATTAGGAAGGGATTTACAAAATCCACAGTTCACATTTGTAGCCTCAGGCAGTGCCTGAGCAGGTTTTCTTTCATTCTTTCTGGAGCCAACGCTTTGCTCCGGAAATCCACATGTTTAGTTATAGACCCTTCTTTTAAAAGTTTTCTGAAGCTATATTCTGGGTTGTCCGTATAGTTTATCAGTAACTCTTCTGTAATCACAGGGCTCTGAGGTCTAGCAGAATCTGATGTTTAAGTTACTCTGGGGCAGAATCTTTCTGGTTGTTTAAAAGGAGGTATATCATCCTCTAATGAGTTTCTGCTTCTTAACTTACAAATACTGAGGGGTCTTTAGTCAGAGCTTAATGATTAAAATAATAGCAGCCAGGAACATTTCTAAGCTCTTTAGACATACTTATTTAATTCCAAGAACAGCTTATGAAACAGGCACTATTTATCATTCCCATTTAACAAAGAAGAAAATGAGGCAAAAAATGTAGTTATGTAACTAGCCCAAGGTCACATCACTAGTAATTGATAGAACTGGGATTTGAAAGTAAAACCAAAGGAGTTTCCTATCTTGTTGAGATACAAACATTGCTAACCTCTTCCTCCAGTGAAGCTCAAGTATTTGTGGATGTCTACCTTGCTAAAACTTGTTATAATTTGAGAACAGAAGAGGCTTTTCCTATCTTGGAATCCCAAGAAGGTAACAATTTTATGCATCTACTTCTGAAATGAAAACAAGGACTACTCTCACCTTTTGCCATCAGATTTTGAAAAGTTAAGTTGAGAAAGGATTTTACAAGCATGATAACCAAAGGTGTGATTTTTGGGAAACAGAATTGCAGGAGATTTAGAAAACAGCAAAATGCAAATCAAAACATGTCATGTATTATCAAAAATTATATTAATACACATGACAATATTTATAATGTTATAGTCTAAGGTGGAGAAACTGCCAAGTAAGTCCAAGTTTATTTTAGTAACTCTTTGAATTGTGTTTCTTTAGTCTTAATAGCTTTTATGTATTTTTATGTATTAATTTATTCAGCCACAATTGTTTTGAAGTGGTTAGCTTTAAAGCATTGCTATTTATACATATACATACATATTTCTACCTGTCTGAAATATATTAAAATAAAACAGAATTCAGTCTATTTTATTTCCAATGGAGTGAGCCACTTGAAAATCCAAAAAGTCACAAACAAAAAAAAATCTCAAAAATGCCTGTCATCTCCTTACCTGATTTTCGAATCATCTAAAACCTGGTGAGAAGGGTCAGGAAAGGCCTGCTGTGGTGAGTCTGACATGAATATTTACCTCCACGTTACGCACCTCTAAAATTATACAGAGCCTAAAAGCAATGCCAACCCAACCTTAGTCATGTTGTTTCAACTCTCCTTGTTCTGCTCTGTTCCTGTGGCTGATATTTCAAGATGAGCAAACCCTTGATAATAACATCACCTAACACCCCCACACACTGCTAAACCAGCAAGCATGATTACATGCATACAAAGAGGATTAAAATAAAGAAATCAAAATTTACTGTACCATGGAGCACTACCAAACAAACAAACACTTCATTCATGCAGAGGTTACAGTTGTTAAACTCAGGCAGCTTACACCTGCGCTGGGTAACATCCACCTCCTGTAACCTAGGGGCCAACACGCAGACTTCGTGATGGCCAAGAAACTCCAGGCGGGCTGTAAGAGCAGATAAATGGTATGTAGTTTGGAGAGTAGGGGATGTGATTTAGAGTTTATGGGATTAAGAGACCTTGCAGGTTACATGCTGTAAGATTCCAGAAAGATTTAAAAGCTAAGAAGAAAAACCTTGAATTTGAACCTGTGCTTGACTGGAAGCCACTGAACTGAAAGCAAAGCAGGTGAATTCTTAGACTATGCAATGTACAAGTCATAAAGCTTGAAAAGTCACAGTGGAGTTAAAAAATACCAAGCAGATCAAAGGAAAATATACCAAAATCATAAATAAATTGAAAAATATTGATATATTTTTCTAAAATATATTTTGATTTACTAAGCTAAATCAAAGTTACAGGGAAACATTTGGTAAGAAGATAGAAAATTCAATGAAAAGAAATGAAATTATCATAATGTTATTTTAAATTTATTCCATATTATTTAAAGCTCATTTGTCTGTTAATTTCATGTGCTTTTCATTAAATTACTGTTAAAAAATGTGAGGTTGATATGCCTAATCCAATGGATAAAAAAACCTGGGTTTCAAAGAGTTCAATTATTCTGTCAATGTCAAGGAGTCACTAAATGATGGAACCAGGACTGATACCTCCATATCCGAAAGCTTCTAACTTTTCCTTCCACCATGGTTATTTTTATTCTCTCTTAATTGTGGAGATTCTGCTTTGAATTTAAATTTATATAGAGCAACATACAATGGCAGTTAAAACTTAGTAGTAAAAATTGAAATATTACCAAGTAAGTGAAAGCCTGTATTTCAGTTGCATTTGAAATGTAGTTATTTAACCTCAATAGTAGCTATATAGTTCTTCTTTCAGTCAAAATTATTGATTATGTACCTATCATGTGCAAGGCAGTTTTCCTCTAGCCTCTATGCAGTGTCTGTTGAATATATGGAAAGAAAGATCCATTGCAATAACTTCATGGCTGTAGTTCATGCATAGAGAAACTTAGCACTGGAAAATTAAATCTTTATAAAAGGGAAGTAAGTAAGAAACACGATAATATTTTTACTTTTGAAAACTGGCAAAAATATGCAATTAAATGCATGTCTCTAGTAGCAGATTATGGTTCTTATAATTACCTTGAATGTATGAAAGCAACACAGGCAAAACGTCTTTACCCCTATCCCCACACACACTGCCCAGACAGGCCACAGGGTCTGCTGCTGCTCTGGGAGCAGAAAACAGAGGTAGAGTAAGAATTATAAAAGCATGTGTTTAGCCTATTTAAGTCAACTACGTACATAAATAAATGATAAAGCATGAAGGTATACATTTTAAAAATATGAATGTCAAGAAACATGCTAATTCCTGAGTGTGATGTTGCCTTGTGTTAAGACCAAGCAGATCTCTTGCTGAAGAAAGCAGTAGCTATAAAGTGAGGGAAACGCATGAAGTGGTTAGCTTGATTATTTGGAAAGATATGTGAGAAGAAATGTACAGATGTAAGGCAGCAGCCATATTTTAAGTAGTCAGAATAGTATTTGGAACAATGAATTTGTGATTACATATCTATTTTCCAAAAAAAAATGGGTGAGCAGTTAATCGAATATAAACATGCTATTTTTATACTCTCAGAAGTTAAGATGTGCCCCTCACATCTTAAGTGTTTGTACAGGGTGTGTGGATTGCTGTGGTCTTGAGACTTCAGATGGGCTTGTGCATATCTCTCAGGCCAGTGAAGATGGGGCCAGGTGAAGGATGGCACAGTATGGCCTCTGGGAAAACCCTGTGACATTGAAAAGAGACATACGTCATTCAACGGAATGAGAACCCTTAATCAAGGGCTCCCGTCTGGAGAATGGTCTTCATGCAGTAGGTCTTATAAGACTTACTGCCAGAGTATCTGAGTGTCTGCCTCCAGGATCACGTGATCCCAACCACTCAACACACTCTTGTTCAGAATCTGCAAGCTGGTAGGAGCTGTCCCAGGCTTTGAAATAGAAATGTGAGTAGGACAAAACTTCTACTTCCTATCAGTGAGGCAACATAATTGACAGATAAACAATGTAAAATATTGCATAATGTAACTGGGTAATAAAAAATCAGAGGGTTTTTTGACCTTTTGAAAAGAGAATAGAATAAAACTGTGCAGAAACCTGCCCAAAGCTTCAACAAAGATAAAATTGAGAACATATATTTAGATGAGATAAAATATAAATTAGCATATAAACATGTAGATATAATTTTCCATAACTAAGAATGCAATGTTTATTAACAAAATGATTTGCTTTGTCTTTTATTTTCCAGAGGTATATTCAAGTCATCGAAGGAGATGCATACAAAGTAAAAAAAATGACATTGTAATATTAATTATAAACTGAATGAAGATTGTGTGTTTTTCCTTAAATTTATCTTTCTTTTGTCCAGCATTTGTTTTAAGGATAATTACAAATTTTGGCTTTCAGATGTAGGAATAGAAGCCATTCCCAGCCTTTAAATCTGTGTGGGGCTCAGTAAATTCTAGGAGACATTAAATAAATTCACTTGTTCCCCTCACAGGACTTATAATGACATGGGAATGTGAGAGAACATTGGACGTCAAATACACAAGTAGCCGAGTCCGGCACATGGGGTAATGGCCCAGATCACGCAGGCAGGGCCCCAAGGGTTGATGTCATGTTACATAACTGAGTGCAACTCTCCATCAGCTAAGGGGCCATTACTCAGTCTTCCAGACTGGGGGAAAAACAGGATCAGATACGTGTTAGAGAAGTGACTCTGAAAGTCATGGTTCAAAAGGTTTAGGGGAAGAGAAACATATTGGAGAGTGTGGCATCAGTTTGGGTGAGAGGAGACAATGAAAGGCATTAGGGCAGTGCCTGTGAGAGGGTTGGCAGATTACAGGGATCCTGCAAAGCCAAGGTCAGTAGCAGGACGTGGAGAGAATTGTTTATGGCCAGAATAAAGTTTGATGTTTTGGGGTACTGATATGAGAAATATGATTAATAATGATTAAAAAAACTGAGGAAAGGGTAAGAATGAGATCTGGGGCAAAAACATATAACTTGTTTTGAAAAACTCATTAGAAAGAATTCATAACAGTGTGTTCATGTGTTTGATAAATAGAACAAAATGCAGAGAAAAACATTTCCCTGAGAAATTGTGAGAGCTAACATGTACTGAGCATTTCATATTATTATAAGTATTTTCCAAGTATCAATTGATAAATTAAACAACTTGAAGTTGGGCACTATTTATGCCCATCTTACATGTAAGAAAGAGGAAAGCTAAAGAGAAATTAAATCATTTTCCCACATGATCTGGCTTCCAACTTTGCAATCACCGCAGACACTATGCTGCCCCTTCATGATGTGAATGTGAAGCAGATTTACAGGCAGACCTGCAAAAATTGGCTTTATTATATATATATTTAAATATTTTTATTTATTTATTTATAGACAGAGGGAAAGGGAGGGAGAAAGAGAGAGAAACACCAATGTGTGTTTGTCTTTCACACATCCCCTACTGGGGACCTGGCCTACAACCCAGGCATGTGCCCTAGACAGGAAATTGAACTTGAGACCCTTTGGTTTGCAAGCCAGGCTCAATCCACTAAGCCACACCAACCAGGGGCTTTATTATATCTGTAATTAACTACAAAATCACTGATGCTCTCTTGAGGCTGAGAGTTGGAGTGAGAGACGTTTTCTTACAGAAAAAGAAAAATATTCTTTTCCATTGTCTAGGACTAATTACAAAATAAATAGTCACAATCACATCTCACATATTTCTGCAGACTACCACTCCTTTAAAAAAATTCTCACCATGTATTTTCTTCATCAAACAAGATATTGGTAAATAGCCCTTATCAAGCCCAATTTCTTCTACTTGATCCCAAATTCTTCTTTCATCTTGTTCTGTTGTTTATAACCAGTGATACCTCTTACGTTTAACCTCTGGAAGATACTGCTATTTGAAGTAGCTGGGTTTTGTTTACTAATCAGCTCCTCCCCTTCCCTTTCTTACACAGGTCCAGGTCTCTGAGCTCCTCGGCTCAGTCCTCTGGGGCCCTCCTACTGCCCCAGGCCTATCGTGGAAGCATCCATCCATGCTCTGAAATTACTTTTCTCCCTCAAAACCCATTTTTGCTACCACCTTCACAGCACCCCATTCATCCTTCAGAGCACCTGATTCTCTCTACTTTTTAAGACAAAAAGCAATTTGAATTAATTTGCACTTCAAGGATTCTAAAATATTTATAGAGTGTCTGCTGAGTGCCAGAAACTGTTAAGTCCCAAAGGACACAATGCAAAGATTTCCACTTGGCTTCTGCCCTCCAAGAGCACTTGATCCACTGGGACACGCACACACACAGATAATCAGACCCAGCACAGTAAGATAATCACAGCACCAGTAGCATAAACAAAGCACAGGAAAGAGCTTTGTGGCACTTGGGTGTCAGTGAAGACTTGGAAGAAATAACTTTTGAGTAGTGTCTTTAAAAAATAGATTTATTTATTTTTAGGGAGAAGGGGAGGGAGGAAGAGAGGAGAGAAACATTGATCAGCTGTCTTTTGCTCACCCCCAGCTGGGGACCAGCCTGCAACCCAGGCATGTGCCCTGACCAGGAATTGAACCCGTGACCCTTCAGCTTGCAGGACAATGTCCAACCCAAGAAACTACACCAGTCAGGGCTTGAGTTGTGTTGTGAAGAGTGGAACTTCTTCCATCTAGGAAAGTAAGAGGGGATGTTAGGGTGGAGAGTGAAGGTATGAAAGCATAAAAATGTGTGTTCTATTGCTCTTATCCAGAAATGCTGTAATTATCACGTACTTCGGGTACAGTTGCCAGACCTTGGTTCCTTAAACTTCATTTCCATCCATCACTTTTCTGATTAGAATTGCTAATATCTTGCCTTTGCCTCTACCTTTAAACTCAGCTTCTCCTTCCCATCTGACTACAGATTTCCTATAATTCATCTATGCCTTTTATATACACTTCTATATAAAATACCATTTGTTCCTTTTCAAAAAATGCAAGTTAATATTATTCAATGTTTGCTGGCTTTGTTTTGTAAGTAGATAAGACGAGGTTTGATTCCTTCTTGTTCTTCTGGCCCCACCCCACACTTAACCTATCAGGTGGTCCTTTACAATGAGTGCAACCATTGAGATAACAGCAGCAGCCCGTGTGTTAACTCCTGTGTTTCTCAGGTAAAGCTAAGCAGGGCTGTTTGTCGAATCAGGTTCCTGTTGTGTGTGTGAAGTTGGGTTCTGGAGCTTGGGGTGCTACCTGCGAAGACCTCATGAGAACATGGAATGACAACGAGGCATGGCCAATAGATCTCCTTCCCAGTAGGTTCCAGAAAACACTTGTGCTGGCGTCAGAGCTGGAGAAAAGCCTTGGTCTCTTTCACCTGGAAAGAACATATGTTAGCCTCATATTCCGTCCAGTTTTCACTGTGAACAGCACATGTCTCTGACAGATTGATGGAGGCATATCATATTAAACTTAGGACTTTCTTTTATGATTTGCTCTACAGTCTGTCCGATCAGTGTAATACAAAGCATTCTTGGTTTGCCCCATTTCTATGAATTGGAAAATATTTTTAAAAGCAAGTGATTGATATGAACACTAACTAGTTCTGCATATGTAGTTTATTTTTTTCTATTTGTTTTTCTAGAGTTTGTTTTCCAGTCATTCCCTTTGTTTTGGTTACACAGTGGACTGAGGAGACTTGAACAGTATACGTGTTTGTACTTCACTACACTAGAACCAACTCTACTTAAACCAAGTGTGCCTGCTTCTTCCTATGTGTCTTTCTTTAATTAAGAGCTGGTTAACAACACATTTAAAAATGTATCGTGCATTCTTACAGTTATATATATATATATATATATATATAATCTACAAATATACTTAATTAAAGGATGTGAATTTCAAAAAGGAAACGTAATTAATCTTCAGCAGTAGTAGCCTGGGATATTGAAAATAATGACATTCATGTGGTTTTATCTGATTGAGCTTTATTTGCTATTCATGGAGGTTTAGAATAGGCAACACCTCACTGGTTAGTGTCCGCAAATCATCAAATGCTGGCAATTTAGGAATTCCTAGCACTGTTAATATACTTAAAGCACTCTCACATGCCTACGGAACACTAGAGCAACTTATTGCTATGTACCGAACTCTGTGCAATAGGCCTAACAAAATCAATTATTTACATTTATTTTAACCTCAAGGTCCATCAGAAGAGATTTTTATTGATTAATTGTAGATTTAATTATGTTCAATCACTGAACTTGAAAACACACTCTTTCACAGGACTTAATTCTGACGAGGCTCACAGAAGCACTCTGTTGAAATATTTTATTCTCCTGTCCAATTCTTCAAGCTATGTGGAGAAGCATTAGAGAAAACTGAGACAGCAGCCTGGGCGGGGCCACTGAAGGGAACTACGCAAAGCCCAGCGGTTGCTGTTTCTGTCTGAGCAGCTTGAACGTTTGTCAGTCACCGTGTACAGTCTTTCATCATTTGTTAGAAATTTGATCACTTCTTTCTTTATGTGTCTTGCTTTCAGAAACTTTCCTCAAAATTAATGTTGAGTATTCATTGCAGTTAACAACATAAAACAAAGGGTAAAGCAGGAGATAAAAGTCCTTCAACAAAAAGCTGTTACTGATGATTACCGTAAGTATTCAATCTAATTTTCACTTAGCAATAGAGCTTATATCCCTAATAATGAATGGCTTTATAATTTTGGAAGAAAAAGAATACTGGTAGGATATTATATTTTTGTGCCACTTGTGAATCCAGTACTGAGGAGATCATTTGAGTGCCCTTTGGTGTTTCAACTTTGTGAACTTTTAACCAAGGCATTACTTGTTGGATGTTCAGGAATAGCCAAGACTTCAAGATTTTTTTGGGGGGTGGAATGGGATGGGAGTAAAAGACAGAAAACTGTACTTGAACAATTAAATTAAAAAAAAACATAAAAAAATAAATAAAATAAAAAAAAAGATTATCTTCGAATTTCAGTTTGGCTTAGCCTAAACCTCGGCATCACCAATGTGACAGCTGGCAGTAGTACCTCGTCTGGTATGTTGCCTGGTCTCATTTTTTGAAATATGTTTGGATATTCGTTAAGAGCTCATAGAGCTTAAGGTGATGATGCTGTAGAAAAAGGAATGTGTGGTTTTCTTCATTTTAGGTGCAATTTGAATGATCTTTCAGTCAGTGTCAGTGAAACACTCTATCAGACCATCAACTAGCTCACTTTTCCATTTGCTCCATACCCTATATTTGCATCCTGCAGAATCTTAAATGTGAACTTTCAAAGTTATATATATGTACATACACACACATGCATATTCATTTTATCAAATGGATAAAATATTCCTCAGGGTCCAATGAGGAAATATACCTTCCCCATGGAAATATTCTTGTTAGTTCCACGTAGCTATAGTTTCAAAGGGAACAAAAAAGGTCTTAACGAAAATGTCTGACAGTACGGCCCTTTAAATGCCTTTTCTTAACCGGTTATTCTTTAATAATTAGAGTGGAATAAAATCAGAGGGCAAGAGGATGAAGGGAAGCAAAGGGTATTAATTCTCTTCATAGTCAGATGGGTCCACTGAAATATTTCAATAAACCTTTACTCTGAATATCTCCCTTCATGATATTGTGTAAGAAAATAAAGAATAAGTCAGGGGCATAAATGAATCCGCCAATGACTGGAGACAGGGTTTTCTTTACATTGTCTAATAGACTCGTTTATTATTTTAAGCTGGTAAAAAGAGACTTATGATTCGTGTTGAAGAAATAGTTATTTGTGCTTGATACATTGAAGACACTGTTCAAAAGCAGTTGGTCCTTATAAAAGGATGACCCCTGTAATAATTCTTAGGCAAGGAGGGACAAATTCAACCAACAAAAAGCACATCTCGCCCCAAGTTCCCCATGATTTCTCCACATATAAGCAAAAAAATACACATCAGTAATTTATTTGAACATGCACATCTGTGAGTAGCACAGTTCTAAGCTACTCAGGAAACAAAAGGGAGAATATCAGCATTACCTAAATAAAAAAAAGAGAGGTGAATTACACCATTTTAATTGTCTTAAAATCACGGATAAGAAGAGCAATTAAAATATAGTCCTAAATAGCACTAGCTAATGTAGATTACATAAGTGTACAATATGATTCAACTAATAGTGCTCTGACAAGCATAAACCACCAGTCCTAGTAAACGAGGCCCAGGTCAATTGCTGAGAAAACATTCGATCCAGATGTCATAAACATCACCTTTATTTCAGTACTGAATGCAAAAGACAAGTCAAGTGTGAAGACAGCGTTCTAAAAAAGGTGGCTCTATTAAAGCAAGGAGGCCATTTTTTTGCATTTTTATAATTTTTGAATTCTACTTTTGACATGTGTTTTCTTTACTTTTCCTCCCCTGAGCACTAATTTATAAAAAAAAAAAAAAAGATTTCAAGGTGCAAGTTATACATTCTTATTGTTATAACCATTTCATCTCTTTCTGGAAGAGAGTATTACAATCAGCATTACAATGTTAATCCTTTTTTTCTCTGAATATCTGTTTCACACATGTTTCAAATTATAATGTCGATTGGGAAATGAAACTTACAAACGAGAGAGTGATGTCATCATACACTTCCTATTGTGCTGTGTGTCTTTCCCATCCCTTCTCCCCTTTCCCTGTAAAGAGCTGTAAAAAATTTAAGGCAGATGAGGTATATTGCTGAAGAAAAGTTATTTTTGAAAAAAAATCAAAAAAACTTTTTATTCTGCCCTTCTACTCAAGAAAGACTACTCAACTATAAATCTAGTGCTAGAAAAAAGCAGGAAAGACACCGTTTGCATGTACCATACTATGTCTTCTATTTCTAGAATGGCTTTTTGTTAATTTAATTTTAATAGAAAAAATAAGCACCTTAAGCTATGAACAAGAAAAGAACTTCATTATTAGTGAGTCTAGAATCCAAATGGAATTAAGAACACTCACTCAAACTCTTCCACTCATTCTCACAAAGGCCAATGCTACTGATTAGAATTGTAAAGTGCTGTACTTAGTATAAACACTTGTATACACTGCAGACACTGAAAAATAACCCTCAAGCACATTGTGTTATAGTTCCAAAAATATATTTACAGTCTATTACAAAGATTACAAATGGAAGTATCTAGGTGACTGTATTATGCTAATTAAAATTATTTTACAGATTATTTTTCCTTAGGGACAAAAACATTTTAGTGAAATTAAAATGATTTTTCTAGTCAATCAAAAATAAATAAAAATATCAAATAACACTGTACAGTGATTTAAAAGAAAAAAAAAAGGGAGGGGAGGGATTTGGGAAGCAATCCATTTGAGTTTTTCTATAGCCATCTTTGGTCCTAAATGTGGGAAAACACATTATGTAGCACTGAAAATACCTGTTCTTTTGTGATGCTCTGCAAGTAAAATAGAAAAATATAGTGCATTTTCAAAGTATTCAGAGCCCACTACAGAGAAATGTGTGTACAAAACAAGACAGTATAAATAAAATTTACAAGTTTTACAAAGGAACATTTACAGATTTTGTTTCTGTTATTTGTTTGTTTGTGGATGCCCACATTATCAAACAAGACCAATTATGACCGATCCCTGGGATCTTTCTCTATTAAAATCACTATAAACAGCCCAATTCTCTTTGGAAATACAACAGTTCAGTTCTGGGGGTAGTTCATGATTTTCATAACTTTTGAAAGCAGTACTCACAATATGTATACATTCCTGAAATAGCTATAAAGACATTTAATTATTGCTTGTGAAATTCTAACATGTAATCAAATAATATGGAATAATAAATAAAGCTGGAAGAAAGTCGGATTCTTCACCTCTTTCGGCCATGGTAAAAAGGGTTCTTTCACTTAAGTTTCTCAGTGTTCACAAATAAAATAATTTTTTTCTTTAACTGCATTGGTGATATCCTGTGCAGCAAATTTGTTTTGAAAGGCGAAAATTGTGAACTGCCCCTTGTATCATGCTTCAGAGTTCTAATATAAAACTTAATTCTTTCCACTTCTGTTTGGACTGCATTAAACAGAACAAGATACAAAATATATGCCAACTATTTCCCCTAAATTTCCTAATGTCACGATACTGAAAAAAATCTTGATGTGCTCACACTAAATTTTAGATAACACTGGATGGTTCTTGCTTTCAGAGACTCGCCTTCACCAACATTCTTTAGATGAAGTGCCTCATACTTTTTGTGGTCATAAACCTACAATTTGAGTTTTTTTTAAGGAAATTCTATCTAGTAAAATCACCTTATAAACAATCAGTTAAAAGTGCCTTATAGTATTTATGGATCATTATTGCTTTTTATTGAAAAGATAGTATTGTTTGCTCTTTACAAAAAAAAAATCCTTTTTAAAAAATATCAGAGCTCCTGGCAACTTGCATTTTCTCGACTACCTGCCAATTAGCAAACAATATCAAAACAGCACTGATTAAACAAAATAAAATGGCACAAGAAAGGATACCAATGTTCTGACAGAGATATCTTCAATCATGCTATTTTTTTCTTTTTTTTAAATTTGAGATTCTTTCAAAAGTACCCAGTGTAGTAATGTGTCATAGAGTAACACTAAAAAGGTCCAAAGCTATAAACACCTTTCTAAAACAAAGTCCTTATGAAGAATAAACACAAATGATTTTAAAAAGGAATAGTCTGAAATCACATATTTGAGGAAAATATTTCATTGATTTTAACAATAAGATCATGATTTTATTTGACAAATATATTCTTTCTTAAATTCTTTATGTACATTTTAAAAAGTCTATAAGATAAAAAGGAGGTTAGAGAGCTCAAGGTGTTTGGATGTTTTTCAGGTAGTACTTTGTTTATTGTCACTGCTGTTTTCCTGGCCACCAATGGTGGATCCTAAATTCCCTTTTTATGTATTCCGGTGGCACTTAGGAGTTCAAGTGTGTAGGTGCTTCATCAATCTTCTCTTCACTGTAAAAAGGACCCAGGACTCAGCTGTCTTGTAGCAGCATCCTATGCACACACCAAAGGCCAGCACTGTTCTCTCCAGTCCACAGCCTCCCTCACGAGGGAGACACGCCCATCACACCTGGATGCCGGTCCCATGTAAGTGAAGCATTTGTGCTCTCATAGTCTGAATGCTGCTCATGATTTTCTTCTGATGGCCAACCAGTGTGATCCCTAAGCTCATCACATCGCTGAAAAACACAGATGCATTTTTTATTAGTTACCTTACCAAGAATTTATTCGGTAGTAGACTGTCGTCAACTCTTTAATTAAATAAATAATCTGTGTATCTTATGGGAACAGATCCCATATTGGTGTTCTCAGGTATTGTGGTCACATTGCTGCAGCAGGTCAGGTCAATGACCTGCATCGCCTTCTCTGTGAAAACCTCACTGCTCAGGTTCTCAGTTTGCCAGTAAGATATTTTAAAAGTGATTTCGAATTTTATGTAGGAAATTATCAAAGTTTTAAAATTATTATTAACTTAAGGTGAGATTAGGAAATGTTAGTTGAAACATTGTAATCTTGAACCTAAGTGAAATTTAAAATGTTTTGTTATTCAAATGTGTATGGTATGAACAGAAACAGTTCTGGCCTCTAGTAGAACAAGAATCTTCATTGATCGTATAAATTTTGATAGAATTTAATTATATGGTAGTTCTGAGCACATTATTGGCCATATACTTACTTTCAGTTCAGTTTGATCATTTTTTAAAGATTTTATTTATCTATCTTTAGAGGGGAAGGAAAGGAGAGATGGAGAGAAATATCAATGTATGGTTGCCTCTTGTGCATCCCCTACTGGGAACTGGCCTGCAACGCAGGTATGTGCCCTGATTGGGAATCGAACCACAATCCTCTGGTTCACAGGCCCGTGCTCAATCCATTGAGCTACACCAGCCAGGGCTCAATCATTTTTTAAAGAATACAATACCCATTAGCCATTTTTAACAGCTTAAATCTGACATAAACTAACTGGATCTGTGTATGTACTTTTGTCTTTCTTGATAGCCAGAAAGACTGAGCTTAGGTATTCAAGCAGCTAAAATACAGCAACAGGACAGTGCAGTAGTGTTTTGAGCAGTATCTAATAAGACTTAGAGAGATACTGTTTTTAAGGGGAGTAGCTTACTTTGGAAAGACCAGGATAATTGTGCCAGCTCTGCCCACGTGGTGCCTAGCAGAAAACTAGACAAGAGAGCATGCACATTGTTAAATTCACGTCCATGACATTTCCTGACACCAGGAAGGATTGTTTGCCTTCATTTCATCTGAAAAGTGTAAATCCTTCTCACAACAGCAGGTAAAAAGGACCCCACTAATGGAAACTTGATAATTGTTTCTCGTTTTCAAACACATTGACTGAGAGAAACAGCATCACCCATAAGAGTTATGTAGTAGCCAAAGAAGGCAAGGTTAGGATATATTAAATTGTTTCCCTAAGACCCCATAATCAGTGATGGAGCCAAAGCAGAAAATTAGTTTTTACTTCCAGATCACAGCAATTTCTAAGTTGTTTTATCAGATGACTCTTAAGGTTAAATTTGTTTTGACTCAATCAACACTTTCCAATAGGTAAGTTAAACTAAACTGTTACAATAGTTACAGTGAATTAAATGGTTTCCTTTGACCTCTTCAGAAAATAATCATATTGAATGTCCTAATGCATTCTGGTGTTGGGTTTGAAACTTTGAGATTTGTAACATCTGATACAAACCTGGTGAAAGAAATCCTCCTTTGCAGTGAAGAAAGAGTAGGAACCTAATGATACCATGGTTAATGAAAAAAGAAAGTCTCACTGAATGATGCTTAGCACACTGGCTGAAGAGACAAATTAGCTACCACTTAACTGAGTCAGTTTGGGGAAAATACTTAAGTTCTCTGAGCCTCAGCCTTGTTGTGGGTGAAACTACTGAGTTAACAAAACTATTGCTGTGAGGATTAAAAAAGATACTATACATTAAAAGGTCATTTAACATAATGCCTGGAACATAGAAGGCATTTATTAAAGAGATACTTTTCTCCATGGTTTTGTGGTTCATACTTCTTTCATGTACCTTGAATGTATAAACCTTGGATTGTATCTAATACATTCTTAAATATAATTTTTAAAGTTTAAGCTTACTCAATAGTCATTCTAGCAACTGATTCAAGGGTGTTGTAGCCAGCTGCTGTGAAGTTATCTTTATATCTTTCCATCTTAATAGCTTGTAGCCATTCTCCAACTGAACAAAATGTAGTGAAGTCAGGAGTGTTTTGATCCAGAAGAGGGCTTATTGGCCTAGATAAAAATAAAACAAAAACAATTTGTTTCATGAATTACTAAGGGAAAAGATCTTGTACCATACAAAAATAAGGGTATAGGGAATAAAACTACATACTTAAGTTAATGTTATTATAATACTTAGAAAATATAAAAATGAATAGATACGCTAATAAAATCTCATACATAAAGTTTACCCAATAATTACAGACTCCAAAACTTATATTTTATTTACATATGGTGACCACCAGAGTGCATTTTTTAATGCATTTTAAAAATATAGCCGACAGTGTTTGTAATCGATGAATATTTGTCCATTTGCTTTTCCAAACGTATCTGGGAGTAGAGGAAGCACATTTGGCTGTGGGCTGACTTGTTTAGAAAGCAGGCTGCTGTTAAGACGTTCTGTGTCCACTGCGCTGATGGCAGCCATTTGAGCACCTTGTGGCTCACACGCTCTCACGAGGCCTAAGAGACAACCAGTGCAGACCGGAGAACAGGTCTGCCTGGCCCCTGAGGTTGAGTAGCGACTACCGTGTGTCATAATGGAGGAAGCCGAGTGTTTCAGACTCACTTAAAGCTGGTATCCTTCTTTAATCATGTACTGAATTACTTTTATAAATGTTAATATCAGAGAATCGTTTTACTAGCGACAAGCAAATAATAAAATTGATACTATGTAACAAACCAGGGCAACAGTGATAAAATGTCACATAATAATAATCGCAATAATAACAGTAATTTGAAAATGTGAAATGCCACCTAATTACAAAATTCCAATTTAAAAAGTTTTCTCAGTGACAACCAATTATATCTATCATAACTTTTAAGAAAAAAGGCAATAATAATTAATAGATCTCTTTAAACACTAATTCAATTAGGGGTCCGAACAAATAAAATCTCCTGCAAACACAGTATATTTAATACAGATTTATAATTTAACACAAATGTCAACTTGCCAAGGTGGTGGGGCTGAGGAGAAAAATGATTCCCATGAATTTTTAATTTCTACAGGTTCTCTTCCTTTAGGATTTTCTTACCTACTACAGGTTCCCAAGGGTGTTTTCAGACTATTTGGGTTTCGAATCATTTTGTCTAGAATTCCAACTATCTGTTCAAACTTCGGCCTTTCGGAGCGCTCCTTCTGCCAACAGTCCAGCATCAGCTGGTGAAGCCCAGCTGGGCAGTCCATGGGCGCTGGCAAACGATAACCTTCTTCGATTGCTTTTATGACCTAATAGCCAAAGGACATTAAAGATATTACCAAATGAGATTCAGGTATAATTAAGTAAATTGCCTAGTAGGCAAAGTGATTTATCCTGATAAAAGTGAAGAACACTGCTTTGCAAAAGACTTATTTTTCCAAAATATCCATGAATATTAAGCATGTTATTAATGGGTGCAAAAAGTGCAGGATATGATGACATTTTGTAGTTAATTCAGCAATAGAGAGCAGCAATTAAGTTCACTCAGAGTGCAATAGATGGAAAATTTTTTAATGTCACCCCAGAGGTTTTCAAAAGGAAAGATGTTATGGAACTATTTTACATGTACAGTAATAGTTGCACATGTACACATTTCTCTAAATTTATACATTTGCAAAGTTGTAAGAGGAAGTTCTATGTTATCCAAAATGGAACCCCCTCAAAGTTTCACTTTTTTGCAAAGTTCAAATAACACTTTTAAACAAGATATCAGAATATGTGAATGTACCATGAGAAAACATTACCAAGCACGATACTGTATTAAATAATATGAAGTTTATATGCTAGAAAGTCTATAGTGTTGTCAGATACAGTGGTGTGGGAACCAATCTATACTAGTTCCCAGGGTGACTCGATCACCTTGGGGCTCCAAGTTTAGTGGCCTCACAGTGGCAGATTAAAACCAGCCTTTGGGGGAGGGGAAGGGGACGTGGGGTTCCATTAAGAAATTGAGAAAGGTTACAAATCAGGGCTTTCCTACTCAGAGTTCTGGTTGTTAAACTTTTACCAGCATATAACTGCATATTTATATCTAATGACACCCTAACATGCTATTTACATGAAGTTTTGAGTGTTAATGAAAAATAGGCTTCCACAAGCGTTTGTATGTGGCAATCAGAAAGTCTAAAGTAACTTACTCAGACTTGTTTTTTTTTTACTTATATGGAAAGAAAACAACAGATCTTGAAAAGCAGACACTGCCACAAATCTGAGCAGCACAAGGAAAGTAACAGGAAGGTAAACAATACAAAAGAGAAGGAATCAAGAAATATTATAATATTCAAGGAGGGTTAAACATCCTTTGATACTGGCATGATATAGCAGATATATAAGGAAAAATGACTGAAAAAAAGAGGTGACCTTGAGTTTTTGAAGAAAATGAAGTCAAAGGTGAGCAGACAATAGGCTGGCTTTAAGAAATGTTAAGTTATTATTTGTAGGAAATCAGATCCTTAAGATGCTTGTTGACATTTATGAACAGCACATACAAATGTAAAAGAATGTAGGATGGAATGAATAAAGTAGCTGTTATCAACAATTTTTAGAGAAAATCCTTTGTTTTAAAAAAGAGTCCATTTGAATTTTTAAAACACCTATATATGCAAATTGATAAAGTTTAAAAGGTAAACAGATTAACTTAGTTGCAGTAATTTTTGAGGAGTGTTGTAAGTGTAAAGTCCTTGGCCCAAATTCTTCCCTCATCACTGTGTTTTACACATCGGTTTACTAGACATCTTCACCTGCGTTTTCCATAGGCCCTTTGTATGTCTTATAAGCAAAGATACACAAATGGTAACTGTCAAGGTCACAAATAGATAACTATAGGAGGAATTAAATAAAAAATACATTAAATGTAAACAATTTCATGTGGCTCTGTGCAGCACTCCAGGGAAGCACTCTGCCTGGATTCCAAAGCACTCTCTGTTCAACGACCTAGGAGAAGTATGAGGAATGGACTTTGGAAAGCTGGGTTAAGTTATTTAAACAAATTGTGCATAAGTAAATAAAAACTTCTAAACACTTTATTATTCAGAACGACCGAGTAATAAACAAGTGGGGGCACTTTTTCTTTGGGGAAGGAATGGCTTTCCTTGTATTTGAGTTTGCTTGCGTGCAGACGCACGCAGTATCTTCTGATTGGACAGGGCTCCGTTCCCACGCCTGTAACATTACTGCGGTCCTTATTGCCGCCTCGGAACCTGTTTCCCTCTCGTAGTTTGTCTTCCTTCTGATGTCCAGAAAGAAGCAATGCAGGTAGAAAGAGCTTTCCTTTTTTCCTACACTCTAAACAATGTTTTAAAAGGTAAACCTAAATCTTACCATGACCCCCCTGACCTAATACTCTTCAACAACTCTCCCATAAGTTTCTCTAGTTTTGAACACAAGAAGTTCTTGTCTTTGCATCAATGAACACAGTGTAGTACCGTTTAATGACACGTACAGAAATAAGAGTTGTTTAACCCCGCAGTTTCTTACCGCATTATAGGAATTTCATGCTTCATATTATTATAGCAGAGAAACAACATGTATTGCAATACAAAATAAAACTTATAGTTCTGAAAGCTACAGTCGTTTACACATTCCTAAACGGAGCAGAAGCAATATATAACTTTTAAAATAAGATGTTCTGGATTGGGAATCAATTTTGGGAGCATAATGGTTCTGTTAACTATCATGCCCTCACCTACAGGAGCACTAGCGATACCTGCTGGGAACCTTGACCTGCACAGAGCATGGTTGGCATTAACTGTGCATCCCCTTTGAGCATTAACCAGCCAACAGGAGATAAATCAGGCACAAACCGAACCTAGAGGTTCTGTAGTTTTCATTTTGGTTAGCTTCATTATATTTCCAATTAGGAAAATAAGAATCACTATCTACAGATGGTTAGGAATTTTTGGAAACAATAAGGCTCACAGACAGGTAAGGTAAGAACTTCAACTTCTTAGAGCATTACATAATTATTCATGCAATTCATTAAAACATCTTTTTGTGAAATTGCCAAAATATACTTTGGTTCTGCCTGTCCAGATCTAGCCTTGGTATTGTAATAAAAGTTAAAGAAAAAAATTTATAAGCCATTTCTAATTTTAGATAGGTCCCTGAGGAGTAAGAAGTGACTATGGTAAATGCCATCCATAAAAAACCACTGGGATACAATAGGGAGTGCTGGTATATACTGTAAAAATTTACTTAGAAATAAAAACAGAAGTTGCTTGTTGGGCGTGTTTCAGTATGATTAGTGTGACCACTGTAATTAAGAGAAAAAGAAGCACAGAATGACCCATGCTAATGGACCTGTATTAACTGAAAATGGGATGTAACATGATCGGCCTCTGTTCTCTGCTCATGCCCATTTCACTTTGTTAACCTCACCTAACCCACATTTCATATAATTAAATATATTGGACCCCACTTATAAGATTATGGCAAAGTTTTACAATAAATCACAATTTTGTGTCTATCTTAATATAAAATATAAAGACATAAATTAATGGTGGCTTTTAAAAAAAATTGAGGGCTCACAAAAAATTTAGTTAGAGCTTGATATATTTTCAAATCTCACAAATGTCTTAAAATGGACCATGTCAAGAACTTATCTTTATGTCCCATGTAGTTACAGAAGCTTACTTTTCATCATCCTCTGTCTATCTACTAATGAAATAAAAATTGTATTGGCCTAACCCAAAGTGAGAAAAAAATAACTTTGTTGAGTAATATACACAGAAAAAAAACCTAATCTGTACAATGAAGAATGAATTAATTAGGACATAAATGCAATTAAAAGACAGCTGATGTGAATGCTAATTATGAGTATTTTCAATTTCTGTAATATTTATTACATTAGATTGCATTTTATATATGGGAAGATTTTACTTTGAAAGGGCTATACATCTGCAGATTTTTAAGAAGAATGAAAACTGGAAACTTATTTAGAAAACTCTGCCTTGATTTTGATTGTAAATAACTAGATTCTAACAGCTTCTATTTAGTAAAAATTCAAGAAAGTTAGAAGTACATGAAAATATAATGGGCTTTCAAATAGTGTTAATCAAGTCACAAAGCACTGGGATGTGGGTATCATTATACTTATGCATATTATCTTTTCCCAAGTTTTTCTTGCTCACAGGCATGTCTTGAGTTTGACTAAATCCTCCTGGCAACTATTTACCTCACTGCCTTCTACAATATACCCTTTTTCTATTTCTTCCATGTGATCAAAGAAACCTCCTGTTACTCAGCATTCAGCCAGGAATTTTGTGAACTTGCTTATAAACAAAACCATCAATTTAATGATTATTTTCATGGCATTTTATTGAAAGTGTTTTAAAATCTAAGGCTTTTGATAGTTGGGGGTTTTCTAAATTCCTGACAAATCCTTAGCAACCTCACTTAAACGCTATAAAGTGGATTGATTCATTTAGTAAATTCATCTGTTAATTAAAAATTAATATATCTGAAGTTCTGATGAAACTTCCCAGAAAAACACAGTGTATTCACTTATATACAGGATTCCCATATGCATGAGGAGGTTCAGAGATGTCAAGTCTCTCCATGAACTGTTACTAGAGACCCCAAGTAAAAAAAATCTCTTACCTAGAGAATCATTTACCAGACTGGAGTTATTTTAAAAGTACCCTGGTTTTTCATCATTGAAAATGATGCATATATAATTGTTCAAATAGCAGTTCAACAATACAAGTATGAAATAATAAATATTACCCTATAAGAGGAATATTAACATCCATTTCATTACAAAACTGAACTGCACAGGTAATCTCTTACTATTGCACAAATTTGTCTCAGTATTTAATAATTCAGACCTTCAAAATGAAAAAAAAAAGAAAGAAGGTGTTAATTGTTCTATGTCAGAACTCAATTTCATTCTATACATATTTGAATTTGATCAATAAAAATATATATTAATTCTTGATATACTAATTATGCATCCATTATATTCCACTTTCAAGAAAAACAACGGAACAATACTTCAGGAATTCCAAACAATGACAACTGAATACATTTATTTTTTCTTCTTCATCATTTCTATTACTTGTTTCTAGAGTGAACTCTGAATTTAACTTATCTGATATTCCTGTCATTCCCTTTATGTTTGAATCTAGTAAGAAGGAAGGTGTCAAAAGAAATGAAACTCCACTGGGTGTCTGGGGAATGTAAATATTTCTCTGTGTCTGCCCCAAGGACGTCTGTCCTCGTCTTGACAGTCCATGAAATCTTTGACACCGAGACCTGTCAGATATTAACAACTGCCTCTGCCAACAGACTCATCATTTAGACTTTTATCTTTGAAAAATGAAAACAAAAACTAAAACTAGAAAAAAAGTTTCATGTTGTCTCTTAAATTAAAATACCAAAACATTTAAGTGATTTAAAAGCTTCACCTTGTTAGGGTGTGAACTTCTCAGGTGGTGCACCAGTTGGTAGGAAACTACACCGAAATAACTTGACCAACAGTCTGACTTGACTTTAGTTGCCTAAAAATAACTTTAAGTTTTAAAAACCATAGACACTTGATATGAAAACTCTAAGATCGAAAACAAAGATATTGATTTAATAGAACAATGTTCATGATATCTTTTTGAAAAATACCGTAATTTTAACTTTAGTCAGCTTCTCTCACTATCCATGTTTACAGACTGTACTAATCCAAACAGTGTGTTAGTCATGTCCCTCTTCTATATGGCAATACAAACTTTCCTCAAGCACTAACAATTTTTTACTCTACGCCTCAAGAACATGCATTTGTGACATTTTAAAATTCCTTCAAGAACGTCTGTTATGAATGTGTTCCAACCTAAACCTCATTTGGAATCACTACCAATGTGCACATCTTTGGTATGGAAAAGTAAATCTGTTTGCTAGGTCCCGACACACCTCACTAAGCCTTTGTTTCTCAACTTTCCAATGTGTTTGTTCCCTTAGAGAATCTTCTCATCAGCTATAAACCAAGGTCTTCTTCAGACTTCTAGTTCCTGGATTTACACTTCCTCTACTTTTATTTAAATTTCAGACATTGTCACTAAGTTGAACTATATATATCTGCCAGTATTTGAAATTCTGACCTATAAAAATGTCAATTTCATAAAATTCAACCTAAACGAAACTAAAATTCACATTTACTTATCTTGTATTATTTTATAAATGGTTTCTTAGTGTGAGATGTCTACTCCCAAGAAATGCTCTCAGCTTCTTCTGTCAAAAGATAACAGCATGTTTTACGTTTTTGTACGTAACAGAACACACATTAATGAGTAGTATTTTTTAGGAATTTCCAAAGACACTTCCATTGTGATTATGTTCCATATGTCACTACAAAACACTTTCCAATCTTGTTCATAAATAGGTTTGTCTCATGAAATTAAAATTTAATTATATCAATCAATAATAATTCAGACATATTTTCTCAGCACATTAAAGAAAAAGGAAAATAACCTTCAAAGACAACAAAAAACCCCTCAAACCAATGCAAAACCACAGCCATCTTTCCCCTCCTCTCCATAAATGATTCTTTTACTCCTGTGCCTCTCCCACTACAGCTGTGCAAGCAAAGCATCGTTATCTTTATTAAGGAGGAAATATCCTGTGTAGGCCTATTATATCCAGAAAA
The DNA here is from genome assembly GCA_004027735.1 of Carollia perspicillata. Classification (NCBI taxonomy): domain Eukaryota; kingdom Metazoa; phylum Chordata; class Mammalia; order Chiroptera; family Phyllostomidae; genus Carollia; species Carollia perspicillata. The sequence goes on along the minus strand of PVKM010006920.1, from coordinate 17,648 downwards.
TTGAAATTAAAAAAAAAAGCAATTCTTCAAAATGAAAAGCAAAACCTATGAATTTATGATTAGTTATTGTAGTGATTTGTGCTATTGTGTACACCCAGCAATTATATTTTTATAATCTATAGAAGTTTCTTATAAACTGTTACCTACATGTTCAACAATAATGAATAGTAAGGTATCACACCCTTTTTGTTCGAACAGTGTAATACCTACATCTTGATTGGACATGTCCCAGTAGGGTCTCTCTCCGTACGACATGACTTCCCACATGACTACTCCATAGCTCCAAACATCACTGGCCGACGTGAATTTCCGGTACTGGATGGCTTCAGGTGCTGTCCACCTGACCGGAATTTTCCCACCCTGTTATGAGAAGAAATCAACATTTTAAGTACGTACAATAACTTATTTAAAGACATCATCTGTAGCTGAACCATCAAGCTGTCATTAAACATCTATATATTTGTTCGGCAATTCAGCAGTATCACCCATATCCGTCTTGAATCTCCCGTAAGTGTATTTAAAGTTACTAATCTGTTTTTTAAAATCATTACAAGACTTCATTTTTTAAGGCAACTCTATTTAATGGGTCTTATGTGGTCTCAGAGCAAAAGTCTAGTCAAAAGACAATGACAAATTAGGTAAAATAATTACTAAAATGGGATGAAATATGGGGTAGTTAAATAAACACTCGCATATTTCCTTTTTATCTAGTCTCACAAGAGTTACAAGAATTTACTGTAGTTAATATTCTTTTTAAATCATTATTTAAAAATTTAATTATATTTTTCTGCTACAAGTATGAGGGCTGGTACATATATGATCACATATTATTTATATGAACATCCTGGTGTAAGATAAGCATGTTGCCATTCTTATCATTATTTCTTCTCTTATCCTTTACTAAAGGTTGTAAAAGCAGCAATGATTCTTCCCGAGGGAAGCAGTAACACAAAAAGGCTGAGCTCAGTTTGCCTCTTTTCTCCCTGTGAGTTTTGTATTACTAAAGCTTTGCTCTGTAGGCAGGAAAGTCTCGGGCATTGCGAAGAGACGCAGGGCTAGACTTTTTCTTACAGTCGTCGTGTAGACGGCTTCTGGATCATCCTCTATGACCCGGGAAAGGCCGAAATCTGACACTTTACAGACAAGATTGCTGTTGACCAGAATATTGCGTGCTGCAAGGTCCCGGTGAACATATCCCATATCAGCCAGGTATCTCATTCCGGCAGCGATTCCTCTCAGCATTCCCACTAACTGGATGACTGTGAATTGGCCGTCGTGTTTCTGCCAGAAGACAAAAACAGAAGTCCAGTTAACTACAGTTTGAAAGGGAAAAAATCCGCGCACTATTCATTTACTGTTGTATAATAGGAACTATTAATTAATTTTCTATATAATGCAAGCATTTGTGAAAAACATAACGAATGCTGATTTAATTGAGTGTCAAATACAAAATAGAGTTTTGGTAATCATTTATATTGGTATGTTGTTTATATTAATTAATAATAGTTTTAGATTATACAAATTCAAAAGTATGTGCTAATTTTAGGTGAGAGTTAGGGAATGGAATTCCAAGCACATTCATGACAGCTGAGGGTTTTCATCACAGCTATAAAATTATATAAATAATCTAAAATTATAAAGGTATGAAGGCACATATAATAAAATATTTTCTCCCAATGGTAAAAAGGGGTGGTGAATTTTTTAGTAAAAAAAAAAAAGGAAACTGAAAAAATGGTTATATTGTCTGACTTTGTTCTCATTTTACACTTTTCCTTGTTTTGTTATTAGTAGAAATATTACTTGCAAGAAAGAGTCTCTAAAATAGATGTTACTAGCACATGGGATTGAAGACTATTTCCAACTTGACTGGCTATTATTTATATATATAATTTATCTTTAGAGGGGAAGGGAAGGAGAGAGGGAGAGAAATATCAATGTACTGTTGCCTCTTGTGTGTCCCCTGCTGGGAACTGGCCTACAACCCAGGCATGTGCCCTGACTGGGAATTGAACTGGGATCCTTTGGTTCGTAGGCCCACACTCAATCCACTGAGCTACACCAGCCAGGCTTATTATATATATTTTAACCCGTTTTTAACCCATAGATTTCTCCAACTGAATTACAAATAGAGTGCATGAGGCCACTGCTTTGAGCTGATTAACTTGCTAGGTGACACTTTCCTCCAGAGAGCCGCTAGTTAAGTAGGCCATGAAGACGCAGCAATGCACATTTCTCTAGATCTTCTGAATACATATACATCTGGGTTGAATGTATCATTCTAGATAATGCACGATAACTCTGCATGCGCTCTTATTGCTTAGATTATTTTCTCTTTGCCATTAAAATGTTAACATATGTTCTTAGGTAAAAAGTCTCTGAGAATAAAAATACATATATTTATACATTTAGAGTACATCATTTGCAAAAATAACCACATACTACTAATTTTAGAAAAATGTTACCAACTCTGTGCTCAATATTTACCCAACAATCTAAACAGTTCCAAAGAGCAAAGCTCAGATCAAGGTGCCAACATTAAATGGTTACTTCACACTCCACTTTTCTTTGTATCTGTCGCTCCTGCAGGTATAGGTGTGCTACAAAAGTAAAATGCTACTCTACGACCTGAATTCAAATTGCAGGGCTTCAAATAGCCTCTGTTACTTGAGATAACATATGAATAGAAACTATTTTTGTTAAGTACACTGTATCACTTAAAAGATCAAAAAGATTGTAGTTCAGTCTAAAACTCTCATTTTAATCTGCTCTTCAAAGACAACTTTCTAACTTGTTAAAGTTTCTAATCTTCACATTTTGCACTGCAAAAAGAAAGATTCAGGAAATAATTTTGGCAGCATGCATATAATATATTTAGAATGGAAGAATTTGCTACTCACCCTGAGAAATGCATCTAGGGCTCCGTTTTCCATGAATTCTATTACAATCATGACTGGTTTCCCTAAAAGTAAAAATACACATACGTAAGAAAATAAAAGTGTTGCTTCAGAAACCACAGCCTCAACTTCAGGGTTATTCCTCTTTTATCCCAGATAAAACACATGGTGCCATTTCGAAAGACTCAATGTGTGAGCTGTGAGTGTTTCAAATATTTCTAGTGCTGCTGCTGAGGTCGAAGGGTCATTAAATGTCTGGAGCATGGTCATGATTCATAACGTTTAACAATAAAAATCAGTGTGTTCTCCTGGCTCCTGCTTTGTGCACAGAACTCAGAGAAAATGACACTTTATATATAAAATGTGAAGACTAAATGGCATCACTTCTATGGCTTTTTGAGCTAAATGAGAATATTTATCAGTTGTTCTATTGGATTTATTCTTTAATTCTAATCCTGCATTCATTTGATTTTTTTTTCCCTGAGGTGGTGCCACAAAAGAATTGTTTAGTTGGTTCAGAATTGTTTAGTTGGTTCAGACCATGAACAACATTTAGAATATGCAACATGCTTATAATTTGATTTTTTATTATGTATGAAATGACACTAATTTCTGACAGTCCACTTGATAAATGAAAGATGTAATCAATATCTACCTCTTGTAACAACACCTTCCAAATGGACAACATTTGGGTGGTCAAACTGCCCCATGATGCTTGCTTCACATAAAAAGTCTCTCCGTTGTTTTTCTGTGTAACCAACTTTCAGGGTTTTTATGGCTACGGCAACATCTCTTTTCCCTGGAAGTTTCAAACGACCACTACAGACTTCTCCAAATTCTCCTGAAGTAACAGAACAGGCAGACGTATTTTAGTTTCAGAAATATCTTGTCTCTCAGAGAAAATGTAAATAAGTCTTTCAAAGCACTTTTAAGCTTTTCTAAACTATTTGTTACACAAACTATTTTATTTTTTTTCTATCACCATTTATTTGAGCTTTACTCTCCTCCACACTCACCCACTCCCTTCTCCCCCGGAATCACCATACTGTTGTTTGTGTCCATGACCTCTTTCTCTATTTTTTTTCCCTTTTTGCTCAGTCCTCCCACACCCCAGCACATTCCCCAGAGCTGTCAGCCTGCTCTCTATCCGTGAGTCTGTCTCTGTTTCACTTGATAGTTCAGTTTGTTCATTAAATTCCACACATGAGTGAAATCATATGGTGCTTGCCTTGCTCTGACTGGCTTAGCTACTCTTTTTAATGGAATTAAAACTGTTTCAGAAAAAAATTTAGATTTGAAATACACTGTATAATATACGTACACTGCCTACTAAAGATAAGAGCACATCAGCAAATTCTAAACATTGCTACTGCTTTTATGGTTTAAGGAGCAAATAGTTTTTTTTAAAAAATATTTTATTATTTATTTTTTTAGAGAGAGGGGATGGGAAGGAGAAAGAGAGGGAGAGAAACATCAATGTATGGTTGCCTCTCACGAGTCCCCTACTGGGGACCTGGCCCGCAACCCAGGCATGTGCCCTGACTGGGAATCGAACCAGCGACCCTTGGCTTCACAGGCCCGCGCTCAATCCACTGAGCTACACCAGCCAGGGCAAGAAGGAGCAAATAGTTTTTAAAGGTTTAGGAGTCTGGAATTCATATACACTATGCTACATTGAAGGCAGTTGGACTGAAAAATGTGAAATTATTATGTAAGTACATTGTATGCATAGAAACTAATATTCATTTAAAATAAGTCATACATATTAGTTTTCTACATGAAATTAAATAGTACAAGGGCTACCTAATACCTACGAATACAAGAAAAAAGTATAACAATGAAAGCTTAGTAAGAAGATGGTAAATCAAGAAAGATGAAATGTATTCCAATATAATGATGACATTTTTTAATTTTTAAAAATGCTACATCATTTCTTGAACAACAGGTTAAAACTTAATAAAACAGCTTACAAAAAACAACAACAACAACAACAACAACCCAGTATTTTAAAAATGCAGCAGAAGACAAAAGATATACAGATTATCTGTGCCACATGCTTTTTTTTTTCCCCTTTTTTTCTTAAGATTTCATAAACAAGAACAGCCTCTTGCTTCCAACAGTTCAGGTAAATGCAAAAGTTCTATACTTGAGGTATAATTATTTGCCTGTCATTATGATGTATGGCTTTTGATCTTGGCTAAATGGAAGAGCTGAATAAGGAAGCTACAACAGCCTTACCTGCACCAATCACACGCTCAATTTTAATACAGGAGGCATCTAGCTCCTTGGCGAATTGATGGACAGCTCTATTTGGGTCTTCATAGGTTTCAGGGTCAATGTAGGTTTTGGTGCCTGGAAATTTAACTGTAATGATGTAAGAAAGCATGACTGTGATGAAGCAAAGCACTTATTGTGCAGTCAGCCCAGGAATTTCATTATGCAGAGTGCTCCTTGGAACAGTGAACTTGCTTCCACATCACCTGATTCACAGCACTTTTAACAGACTACTTCAGTCTGTTGGTGTATAGGTATTATCTGCAAGCTTCTATAGGTAACATGGGATCCAGCTCATAGGTTACTAACTGAATTGCTTCTCCAGTAAATCAACAAAAGACATCATCAAAATTCTCTGACATGACTTATCGGACTGGAGGTTTAATTAAATTCACTGCTATCACAGCACAGTTCAGGCCATATTGAAGTTTGTAATGGACTTGGAAACACATTTGTATATCTGTAAGTCAGTCAATCAATCAAATACATACACTGAGAAAAGATGACATTTCATATACAGGTAGCCTACTACACTGATAGCAATATTAAAAACATTTAGACATCTTACTTATTCTTTTGATTTATTTTTTAAAGACCAACCACCGTTGACATGTACATAAAATTAATACAAGATATGAGAGTTGCTATCACAAACTCAGAGAGAAATCTACTAAAAACACAGTTGCATCTTTACCTTACAAGGCAATAGAAGCCAGATGTACAAAGTCCAGAATAAAGTTAGAAAATGTACAATATTCCTGGGATCTGCTAACCATGTATGACACAGTTTGAAAGAGGAGTGGTTTATATAAACTTTCCATTATAAGGCTCTGGAGGGAGGCAGCAAATATGCCTCAGAAAAGGTAGTCAAGATTCAAACAACATAGAATCATAAAAGTTGCAAAAGTTAAAAATCTTCTTAAAATGCACCCAAGAAGCATGCAGGTAACAGAAAATACTATGTTAACTTTAAATCAAATTCAATTACAATAATGTATTCCAATCAATCATTTGGTTAAAGACAAAGATAAGATAAATAAGCATATATTTGGTTATATTAATGCAATGAAAAGAATTACACTATATCCTCAAAAAACACTTTATTGTTTTTTTAACAAAGCCACTGAACAATCTTTTCATTAAATCTTACTATTTGGAGAACAATATATTTCTTTATGTATTACACTGCAGCCTAACTGTGCTTATGTCATCACATTAACTTAAAATTATATTTTAGAAATCAACACATAACAAACAAAAAGAAGCAGAATGTATAAAGGAAAATGGGATTTAAAAATCTTGATTTATTCTGCTGTAGTTGGTTGTTTATCCAAAATTGATTGTCTTAAACAATTACTGTTGCAGTTTATAAAACTGACAGATGCTCATTTGTTACTAAAGCTGAACATGAAAAAAAAACACAAGAAGAACAGAGAGAGGGGATAGAAGGAGAAAAGAGAGAAGAAGGAGTGCAGGGAAGAGGGGGAAAGAGAAGAAGAGAGAAGGGAAGAAAACAATAGGTTAACCTCCTAGATTGGCAGGCAGATGGAGAATGAGCCACCTTCTCTCTTTTTATTCTCTTTCTTTCATAGCTTTTTTCTCCGTTTGTTTGTTTTGTTTTGCTTTGCGGTAAGGGAGCTAGAGTGGAGGTAACCTTCTGCATCTCAAATGGGGTCTCTGATGGTTCTTTATTCAAGCTGTCATAAAACATTTTGACAGGCCAGAGCGATTTTGGCATAAAAACATGAAATACTGCCCAGCTTGGATTCAAAGACATTGTTAGAAGAAGCGGTAGGAGGAAACAAAATGTAAATTGGAATTGCTTCACTAAACTCCTCCACTGTGTTTATATCTTTAAATGTAGCACTTGGGCCATAGAGAGTTGAGGGTGCCGGATACAAATGACTGGACATTCTATTAAATTCAGTGCTCTAAAAAGGTGGCGAAATGGTTGCTTTCATGTTTCTGTAAAAATCCAATCTGGTGTTTTAGCACCTAAGAAAATTGTTTGTATACTAAAGGAATGAAAGGACACCAACTTGTAAATAGCCAGTGACCGTAGTGTTGCAGTTTACGTTTTTTAGATACAGTCATAAAATCAAATAAAACACCTGGTCTCATCAAATGATAAGAAAAGATATCCTGTAAAAACGGTGATTCAAAACTATCACTCTATACCACGGATTTACCAGAATAGGACATATTAAGTGCACTTTGTTTTGTTATTTATTTAAAATAAAAAATATTGACATAATTTCTGAATATTATAGCCTGTTGCTTATCTCAGTTTAAGACTGTGAGCTTTTTTACATTTCTCATGAATGCTAAATATCTTAAAACCACCACTGAAAATTTTTCTCTACAGATGAAAACTGTATTTATCAAGCTCATCTTGTCTATGTTAGCAAGCAAAACATGCAGCTCTATTTTTTTCTAATTACAAACTGAATGTCAGATGTAAAGAAAGCAAATGGCATTAAAATATTAAAACTGAATGATGACAAGCATAAGGCTATACAAGTTTACAGAAGTCACATTTCAATTTAGCTTCTGCAGTAACCTGGAAGTTAAAACCAAATAAACTAAAATGTGTTTGATAATTCAGAAATGTCTCAGATATATTCAGTAAAAGAAACAAAAGTGACATACTGATTAAGGCAACATTAAATGATTCTGCCATCAAATTATTCACATGTGGGCAGAATCAGGGATTCCAGGAACCACAGTCTAGTTACTCTTCTATATACATATTAAAATAGAGATAAAAATGTAGGCATTCGGGTTTGGATTCTCTTTTTCCCGTCTGTGGAAGTGTTAAAAACGATTCTCTCTTGTCATGACAGAGGAGAAAAAAAAGTAACATGCATCTTTTTCTGTATGTCCTCGAACTAAAACCTGTCTATGGCATACTGTCATCACTGAGGCACACTGGTCACAGGCAAATCAGTCATTGCTGTGTTTGCAAGGGGAAGCACAAACTTCGGGAGCATATCAAATACTCCCAGAGGGGCGTGGTGATGGGATCATATCTATTCAGTCAGAATCACAGGGCTATTCTGGTTTTATGAGGGTTGGACCTTCTACAATTGGGATACCCTCTTGAAGACAAGACAGATCACACCACAAAATTGCTAGCGCTTTACCAGGTCCTTAACGGGGGGGTCTGTGAAAGTGAGAGGCCCTGAAGCGCAGACTTTGCAATAAAGCCACCTCTGGTCAAACCCTTTACTTTGATTTGCAGTATCCCCAATAACTCCCCTGCCCTCAGTGGTTAGAATTCTAAAGAGTTTTATAATCAACTTAGATATTGATTGTTTGGAGCCACTTTTATTTTGAAAACTAAAGACATGGTAGCTGCTGGTTCAACAAATAAGAACACATTAAAGAAACTCAGGAATAGTAGTAATAGCATTTACAATTTTTGTTTTTGAACAACACATTTTCTTGATTGATGCTTATGTAAACTTTTAATTTTACAATGGATTCATGACAATATCTTCTTAGATACTGACATCATGATTTAATAAAGAACACAAAAATAGATATAATTCTTGTGCCATTTAAGAAGTTTATCTATGAAAAGTTCTAGTAAAGATTATCGCTACTAAGAAAAATAATAAATAAAATTGTTCTTAATAGTTTCAAGGATTGCAGTAACTAATATCATTTGATTTTTAGTTTTTTTACTTTGGCTTTCTTTTTTTTTCTTTCCATCCACGTTAAACAAGAATAAGAGAAATACAGATGGACATTTATATTCTTTTGTTCTCTAAGCTCTCTTCCAAATATGATTTCTAAAATGAATGTTTAAGAATCAGGTAACCCAGATCCAAGGGAGAATAATGGAGGATTACATCTTACTTTTAGACCTTTGATGTCTGGTGAAAGGATCTATCAGGGAGAGAGAATATTTTAGCAGCTGAAGAGAAAGAGGTTCCTTACTTGCAAGGTAGCATCATTCATTGGGTGGGAAATCCTTCTAATCTGATATGAATTCCTTAGCTAAGTGTGGGCCACGCAAAATTTAGGTCATTACTAGAAGAGTACGAAACCATTGGTCAAAGTTTGCAAAAGGAAAAAGTGTGACAGTAAAGCAGCTTAATATCCTGCAGTTATATTAAAATTTCTTGTGAGGTTACATTTCAGAATATATTTTACTTTTTAAAAATTCACATTCTATGACTTTCATTCTTGTGAAATGCTTTACAGCAATACTTTGATATTATTATATAATTTAAAGCATGATGCATTAGGAATTTTTGTCATGCCAATATTAACAACCACGTTTCTGTATTAATTGGGTTATATAAAAGTAAAGAAAAACCAAACACTTACAATGAAAGTAAAGCTCTTCATCTCCTTCTTGGTCAGCTTTGCTATAGCCACAGTGCCTGAAAAAAAAATAATCAAATTTGTGACAAGCACAATTAATAATCTCATTTTATATATTGAAAATTATATAAAGTATACCTTAGGTATTTTACAACATGCTAGTTAGATCTATGAACAAAAGATAAAAGCTTTCTGTCCATAGGTATAAATTGAATAATAATATATCAATTCGTATGATTTAAAAAGAGATACAATATAAAATATTCCTGTAAGACAATGTAGAAGGAACATATTTTGTAGCTTTAGATTTATCAGTGAGTAAATATTAGCTTATATCTTTTTTCTGGAAAACAACAAATTTTAAATGGTTTCCACAAACATTAACTGAAAGAATTAATTTACCCAATCGAAATTGCAATACTCATCCTCTTAAACTAAAGGCAATGATTAAGCTGAAAGTGTTTTTTGATTTTGGGAGCATAAAAATTTACCGACTTCTAATGTTTCTTATCAGACAAAGAATATTTGCATATACTATTCTAATGCACTAAATAATAAATAATGGGTAACATAATTCTGAAAAATGTTATCTCAGAGATTAGAAGGAGTTTGCATTCTACCTTCTTCCAATGATGAAGCCAAAGACCATAAACACCAGAATGATGGTCCCTGCCACTGCCACCACTGCGATGATGATGACGGGGTTCTGCTCGCTGGAGACGGCCGTGGCTGCAAAGAGGGCAGAGGCTCAGAAACACGCCCGAACGCACAGAACTTGAGAGGTTGCACCAAGTCTTGTCAACAAGAGCCATCTCTGCTATTGAATTCAGCTCTAATTTTAATATATGCATTATATTGTAACTATGCATTTAAATATTTATTTTTGCATGTTAAAGAAGTGGTAAGGACAATGTTTGCATCTATTTTGTATCCCTCAGCTGTAAGTGAGCCTATAAAATGCCTTACTGAATGCCTATCTCCTGCTTACTTATTGGAAACTTACTTATGAATCAGAAATAGAGATCTTTGATCTACAATTGCTATTAAATCCTTTCTTAGCAAGGTATGTGATCCCTCTATGGCTGTTTTTCTGTTGTCTAATAGAGCAACCAACATACACACTCTCTGCATTTTTCAAAGCACCTTAAGAGCTTTATATTTCATATTATCAATATAAAATAAAAATCATCATGAATTTACAATGTATCGTAATTAAAGAAGGAGAGCAGAATTACTTTTTTAATTTGACAAAGTATGCAATATACACATGAGAGTTTATAGAGGAGATTTATACAAGAGGAAACTTTCTCCAAGTTCTTTAAAAACATTTCAGCATTACCTAATTGTAGACACTTCCCATCTTCTATGCTCATTTATGAAGAAGGCAAGCCCAGCTGGCCTTTCTGAGAGTCTCTTTGGGAAGAGTATATGTTTACATATCCTTTACAGCAGCCTCTGATTCCAATTCTTCATCATGTCACATGGCCTTCCTTCCCACTTCCGTTTTTCCAAATTAGTTAAGTTTTGCTTATAATGTAGTTTTCAATTGTCATATTTCCTGACTATATTCTCAATGCCAGTATGGGCTTCATATAATAATCAAAGCAATATAAAACAATAAAAAGGTACAGTGCAGTAAATGAATCAGTTGCAAATATCATGTATAATGTCAAACTGATAGTTTACTTATTTCTGAAACAATCAATGGCTGTAATCTTTAATTTGTGGCAGAATGGAAAATACTAGTCCTTCTTTCTGGTGACAAGGGACTGGGTCTCCAGAGCACTACATTACAAGCGGGCCGAGTTATGTGTTGCCACCACAGGCAGCATAACATTTTTGTTTCCTTTAGTTTATCTACATCTCCCTCCATTTGATAAATCATCTCTTAACTTTGTATGCCTATGCTAACTCTGGATAGCTTTTACACCGAAAAACAGTATAAACAGCTCTGGTGTAATAGCTTCTGAACAAAGGCACCTAATTCAGCACCTGCTGATTACTCCCCAAGGGAGCAAAATGAAGAGGGGGGAGAAAACGTTGAACCTTTATTTGTGATTTACAGCTTATTATCATTCAACAAGAAAAGATAACTTCAACTACTTTTGTTTTGGTTTGGTTGTTTATTGTTTTTATCTGTTTTGTATATATATTAAGAAAGGAAAAAGAATGGAGTAGTTTGTTCATGAGCAAGGAAAAATTATACACGTGTCAAACTTATTTCCATTCAATGATATTTCTCATGGGTCTAATCCTTTGCGTGTCTTAGGTTCAGTTTTCCCTTAGCTTCAGAAACAGAGCTCCAATGAGAAAACCAACTCAGGTAAGTGATGAAATAGAATTTGTGAATATTTATTTCTACCTCTCTCTCTATAAATATATATGTATTATATATATTATATATACATGTATAGGTGTACTTTAATCTCTCCATAGTCAACATTTATGGTTAATATTTTCTTCTATTTCATGGGTAATAGAATTTAAAACTAACTTATAAGTGTCATAATGAACACCCCATGGTTTAAAAATTGTAAAAACAGTAGTTGACGTTGGATAGTAGGGGCTTTTAGGGTGATGCGCAATGAAACAATCTGTTTAACTTCTCTTGTCAAACAGTGCCTGACAGGCTTCTCTTCGGTGGCTTCTTCCCTTTTGCCCTTCTCCCAGCACAGTGACTTGCTATTCCTGACACTCTGATAGCATTGAGCCATGTACTCCGCCAGCACTTAACTGCATGGCCAGCATTTGTGTACAAGTCTGTGTTTCACTAAATTTTAAATTGACAGTCTCAACTGTGTCATGTGTCTATGCATCTCTAATTCTTAGTGCAGTTCCTTGTTGCTAAATCAGTGTTTCTTAAAGTGTGGTCTGGGACCCCTTATGTATCCCTCAAGAGTTCTCCAGGAGATCTGCAAGGTCAAAAACTATTTTCAAATGACATGATGTTATTTGAGTTTTTCATTCACATATGCTCGCAAGTGCACAGGGCTGTCTAGAAGTTATATGACATGGGATGATGTCATCACTCTGATAGCCAACGAGGTGTGTGCTTGTGTGTTTAAAAAATTCTAAGTTTTAATTTCTAATGGGGTGAATATTGATAGATATATTCCAAATAATCAAAGCCTCTTTGGGGACTCTCAATATTTTTAATAGCCTATAAGGGTTCCTGAGACCAAAAAGTTTGAAATGGTTGTGCTAAATAATAAAAGCTGACAGTTGAGACTGTGTGCTGGGCGCTGTACTGGGACTTCATGTACATTAATGCAGGGGTGCCCAACCCCTGGGCATTGGCCAGTACTGGTCTGTATCCTGTTAGGGACTGCAGCATTCACTGATTAACTGAGTTTTCAGACTGCCCTGGGAGTTAGGTCCAGAGAGCAGTTCATCAAAGTCCCACAACTGAACATGGCAGAGCTGAGATGTGAAACCAGGGATATGTCTGCTCTCACTGATTGATACTGGTCATCTGTTCTAAATCGATGACTGCGATGTACTCACTCTTTGCTTATTTACTGAGTGCCTTCTATGAGTCCAGCACTGTAGCAGGTACTGGCAAGTCAATAGTAAGAAAAGGAGATACGATCATTCTTTCATCAGTTTACATTCCAGGGGAAGAGAATATTTTTATATTAAAAATTCCCACATTCTTTATAACGCAAAAATCTACTTTTTAACATTTATTTCACGTGTTCATCCAGGTTTCATTACTTCATTTTAATCTCTTTGAGTCTTATTTACTTCATTTTAAACAATGAACATAATATGTATGAATCTCAGCACACAATAAACAATAGTTTAGAAAGTTTTCAAAGCTATTTGGAAAATATTCTGAGACCAATTTTGAAACCTATTTTGAAAATATATTTAAACATACTATGAAAATAGTTTACAAGTGTTCACACCTAAAGTTTTAATTGATTAAAAATGTGTAGGGAAATGTGAGATAACTACTTGATGTTTTTAATTTAAGTTTAAATTATTCATTAGAATGTGGAAAACATCCTTTGAAGTATTTTGTTGTATTACAAATCACACACATCGTGCGATCAGCCTACGTTGAAGACTACAAGAACACATTTAACACAAGGCCACTCGGATGTTTAAATGTGGAAATCTTGTGTAAACAATAAAAATAAAAATAAATTCTTCAGTGTTCTGGTGGTCATTGAACTTATTCTCATTTTAAGACTTTTTAAACTCCATTTTAAAATAATAAGAATAATAGCATTAATTTTATAACACCAAATTACGTGACTTTTTTAAAATTAATGCTTTTGTGCCTATAATTCTAACCTCAGCTAGCTGAAGAACAGTCAGCATCGGCGCCCAAGCTGTTCAGAGCGTGCCCTCTGGTGATAAACTAAGACATGGACCCGAGATGGCCCTGTGTATGTGCAGTACACTGTAGCTGCACGTGCTGTTGTGTTCCTGTGCAGCATATAAAACACGGCGCATGTAAAGGGGGCTCAGTATACTGGTGCCATTTTATTTTTAAGCTGAGTGGTAGATACAGAGATATTCATTTAGATACACTTAAATTTCATATGTACCTTCCATATATTCTTTAGCATGCTTGAAATTGTTCACGAAAAGTGAAAAAGAAATGATTAAAATAAAGATAAATGCGAGTTCTAAGATTTCCTTGAACTCAATTTTTTGAACACCCTGCTAAAAGGCAAGTCACTTACGTTAACACAAATTCTTACATCTTATCTTCCTCTGGCCCACCCAGGTGTACATCCTGGATTTACTCGGTTTCCATAAAGGAGCAGTTTTGACTGACAGAAGCAAAACGCATTCATCTGGGTGTCTACGAAACCAGCCTGTGTTAACACACAATTGAACAAGTCCCGCTTCTGTTCCTAACTTTGTCTTTTCTGAATAAACCCAGTATGAATTAAAGAGACCAGTGTAAATCATGAGCTTCTAATATTGCAAAATAAAACAGCACATTTTATATTAGTATTCTAAATAGCCTCCACAAAGTACATATATAGGCAAATACATTCACCTTTAAAGGTAAAAATTATCTTGAACAAAATTTTCATCCCTGATATTTTAAAAAATGCCAGAGTTATAGAGAGTAAAAATCCAAATCAAAGGTGGTAATTACCTTCAAACATTTTACCTGTAGCTTCCTCTAGTGTAGCAACATCAAGCCTGGGACTGTAATTTCCATAGCCAGCAGCAGTAAAAGCCCGAATCTGGAAAACATACACTGTCCCTGGCTTCAGGTTATTAATGGAGGCTGAAGTGGACTTGGTTTTTACTGTTGAGTAGGTACGTTCCCTTTGATCCTACAAACAATAAATACAGAGTATATTTAATTGTGATTGCAACCAGGCAGTTTGGCAGCCAATTTTTGCAATTTATTTCAATTTTCTACACTGTTATTACAAAGGCTACATTGTACACTCTATGGAATATTGTAGCATTGAGTCGTTTCTTGGAAAATATAAAATTTAAATGTGAACACATGCTTACCTTCTATAAGTTTCAAAAAGACATAATTTTGTTAACACACTTATGATGTTTTGAGCTTTTGCTTTGTTGGTGGAGGGTGTAGTGGTAAGAACTATTGCATAAGAAAAATCCAGTGTCCTAATGACCAAGACAGGTACAGCTGTAAAGTCTATGGGTTAGTGAAAGTCTTCACTTCATTATATAATTCCCTTATTATTTTTAATGAATGTTATTCATCAAGTAAGGAAAAACATGCTAAAATAAGAAAAGCTATTAAATAAAGAAATTTAGCTAACACCACTACCATAGTACAGCGATTTTCAACCAGTATGCTGCAAGAATTTTTAAAACATACAATACCTGACTATTCAGTCAGGCGTATTGATCTGTTTTCCCTTAGACTGTCAAATAAGAAATGACAAGAGCCAGCACAATAGCCATCGGGTGTGAATGCCCTGTCTTGAACCATAAATATATAGTGATCTAATAGAGTTGCATCTTATTCGTCATGTAGCATGATAAAGCTGTGTCTATTGGTCAATTCTTGGTAACAGAAGTCCTTTTATACAAGTAAAGGCACCTGATTTTTTAAAAACAATCACACTGGAACAAAAAAGGGTAGATAATTAATAATATTATTTTTTGTAAGTTGGCAATGAAAATTATACCTTTTTCTTATCAGATCAGCAAAAAACATACTTTTAGTGTGTTGCAGAATCTTGATAATTAGCTTACGTGTGCCATGAGATGAAAAAGGCTGCAAATCACTGCCATAGTCACATTATGAACTGTTTTCACGATAAACTGCATTTCTAAGAGAATAAAACCATTCTTGCAATATACATCTTTAAAAAATATTTTAGCCATGCCTGGGCAGATCAGTTGGTTAGGGAGCTGTCCCAATATGCCAAGGTTGAGGGTTCAATCGCTGGTCAGGCCACATACAAGAATCAACCAATGAAGGCATAAATAAGCGAACAACAAACTGATTTTCCTCTCCCTCTTTCTCTGAAATCAATCAATCAGTACTTTTTAAAAATAGATATTTTATGTCAAAAGTATCAATATAATATCAAAGTATATTATTTATGGTGTGACAATATTTTAAACAATATTGCTTAGTTTGATTTTCTTATTTTACAGATATGTAAACTGAGGCTCACAGAGTTTAAAAATGTTTATCATATTATATGTCTTAGAATAAAAAACATTTAAAAGTTCAAGAATATAAACCTCCATTAAAACAATAGTCAAATAAATAAAAATTTAAAGCTTAATTGATATGCCTCTAATATTCTATTTATGAAAAAAGTAATAAAAAGTACTCATCCAAGTATATAATTTTAGACAGTTTTTAATTTCTTCTATAATAAATTCCTGTGCTCAACTGTGACTGTCAATAAAACTACTCATTGAAATCTGAAAATACAAGTCTTGTTTGATTTGTCTTTAGTTTGGCATTCGTGAAAGTTTAAATAAATTTATATTTAAACTGGATTTAGTGAAACTGATTTGTGATTGTGTTCATTATAATTATGCATAAGATGATTGTATTATAGTATATGTTTATCTAAAAAAATCTAGGCATAGTTGATGTTAGATGATAATGATATGCATATAGATCACATGCTTACTTACATTACAGTGCAACACAGTTATTCTCTTTTAATGATTGTCTAATTTGTAAGTTGAGAAAATGTAAATACATATCACTTCTATCATGCAAAGTAGAAAAGCATTTGAATGAATTTATTCCAGACTACAGAACCTCAAAATATTTTGTTCCATTGTGAGACTCCACTATCATTGACCATGTAACTTACCTTTCAAAAACATTTTATTGATTTTGAAATCTGATGAAATTTCAGAATGGACTACAACTTTTAGAGCTCATTGGAAAACAGACTTAAAACCAACATTAAAAACAAGCATTCCCTCAGAAATGCATTTGATCAGATAAAAATATATTCCCTGCTACAAAATGAAGTATTTAAAATGTAACTTTCACAATGGAAGTCACAAATTTATAATGGGAAAAATTAGCCAAAATATTGTAAACTTAATTTGAACATTGAAACTAATGTTAAACTCTGTTTTGTCCTCAAAGGGAAAAAAATATCCATTGTCAATGCACTATGTGCACGTTATTTACACAATCACGTCGATCAGTCCCAAGATTTCCAAAAGCTTGACAGTCCTATTTTGAAATGCTGCTTAAAAGGTTAAAGCAGTTACATGTATATGACAGCACTTCAGCTAACTCATTGAAGTCCAGAACAGTAACTCATTATGACTATTACCACCAGTAATCACAAGAGTTTCCACACTTGAACCAGGTCCTTCTGTGAGGTAGAGCTTACATAATAATTTGTGACCAGACTCCTCCTCTCTCCAGATGGGTCAGAAAAAAAAAAAAGCATTCATATGCTGAGATACATCACTGATCGTTAACTTTAGCCATTGTGGAGAGTAAAGGGGCAGCACGTGGGTGTCGGCCGTGCCACTTTCCACGGAGAGGGGTGTAAAGAGTGGTGCTGTGCACGACTACCATCACACACATGAACTCTCTTCCAGACAGAGCTTAAAGGAGTGGAAGAGCACCGTCCAATTCTGAAGTTTAGAGACCACTGCAAAGTCATTGCAGAAAATACAGTTATATTTTCACATTACAAAATAATT
>PVKM010006919.1:0-42893 GCA_004027735.1 Carollia perspicillata | reverse complement strand
AGCGAGGAGTGGGGGAGAGCGAGGAGTGGGGGAGAGCGAGGGAGATATGTGAGAAAGAAACATTGATCGCTTACCTCCCATGTGAGTCCAGGCTGGGATTGAACCCACAACCTAGGTATGTGGCCTGACCAGGGATTAAACCTGCAGCCTTTTAGTGCCCAGGACAATGCACCAAACAACCGAGCCACCCAGCTAGGGCCTGAGCCTCGTTTCTTCCGGAAATCCCAGTCCCTTAGCTAAAGGGATGAACCCATTAGTAAGTGGGGGAGGGGGTCTTTGGGGGTCTGACCAGTCACTATGGAGGTTCTTGAAGCAATGAGTATCCTTTCCCCATTGATTTACCTGACATTTTTAGTGGTCAGGTGACCTCTTACAAAACCACTAAAAACTCTGGAGTGAAGCTGGTGACTTAGGGACTAGAGACAAGCCTGACTTTGCAACCAGAGTTGATTTGGGCCTAGGTTTCCCTGTTTGTACATTGGAAACTACATTGTTGTGAAGGAGAAAACAGCTTATATGTACCAACATTTGCCTTTACTCTACATCAGTCACCTCCCATGTGCTACCTGCCATGTCCTATATATTAATTCAACTGATAATTTGGATTGCTATGGAGTGAGCCCTTGGATTGTCAGCTGTAAAGGAGGCAGACCAGGTGTTTGCCCTCTGGGGCTCACAGACTTTTCAGGGATCAGCACTCTTAAGGCCCATGGGCTAAATCTGGCCCACCACCTGTTTTGCTAAATAAAAGTTTTATTGGAGCACAGCCACACCTATTCATTGATGTCTTGTCTATGGCTGTTTTCATGCTGTAATGGCACCATCGAATAGCTGCAACATAGATATAGGGCCCACAAAATCTGCGATATTTAGTATTTGATTCTTTATAGAAAAATTTGCCGATCCCTGCTCTGGTCTAGTGGAACAAATAGACCGCAACTGATGTAAAGAAGGGACTCTCTGATAGTGAATGCGATGAAGAAACAGGCTAATGGGATGGAGTGACTGGGGGTAGTGGTGAGGGGTTGCCTCCAGTGGGTCAGGGGAAAGCCTCTTGGTTGCAGCAAACTTTGAGCTGTGTGAATTTCCCAGGAGAGTGGCCTAGGCAGAATCGACAGCAGAGACAAAGGCCCTGGGGCACAGAAGAGCTTGAGAGACTCAAAGTGGGTCAGCAAACCTGGAACTCAGTGAAAGGGAGAATGAGCCGCCTCCAGGCAGGACCCTGTGAATGGAATAAAATACTTAGATTTTAGTTCAAGGGCAATGGGAATTCTGGTGGGGAAGAATGGCATGTTCTGATTTTTTAATTTGTATTTTTATTGTAAAGCTCTGTGGACACAGTGGTCTGGGGCATCAGAGAGGAGGCTGCTACAATAGCCCAGGTGAGTGATGATGGCAATCTGGGCTGAGGTGGTGGCAGATAAATAAGCAGAAAGACCTGGGTTATATTTCAGAGGAAGAACTAACAGATTCCTCACGTGTTACATGTGAGGGAAAGAGGAATTAAATATGTGTCTGCCTTTTTGCCAGCAACTTGAGAACAGATCCCTTTGGGCTGGAAGTCCACCTTCAGCACCAACTTGCCAAAACCTTTGCCCCTTCTGTAAAATGGGTCAATTATCCCTTGGCAAAAGGATTAAAATAAAGATAATCTACCTGAGAGGGAGGTTCCAATAAATACAGTGCTCTGTGAGCTGAGGCCCCTGAACATCAGGTCTGCTTACCTGTCTACCCTCCCTTCCCTGTCCTGTGAGCACACCTTTTCCTAAGGTGGGTTAGGGGCCCAGATGCTGGCTTCTGACAGGTCTATGGGACTTGACTCTCCCTCTGGCCAGACTGTCTTCTATCTGTTATCCCCTCTCTGCCCCTCTCCTTAGTCCAGTTCCCCCAGCGCTGTCCCTTTGGCATGACCTGACAGCAGGTCAACCCTGGGGTCACTATTTTGCATTCAGACTCTGGAGCTAAAGACACCTGCATTCGTGGTCCCTGCTGCTTACTGTGGTCCCTGAGTCTATGATCTTGGGTAACCAGCCACTGAGCCAGGCTCTTTTTTCTTTTTCTTTTTTTTTTAGTACTCACCTGGAGATATGTTTGTTTGTTTTGTTTTAAGAGGGGAGTAGGGGGGAGAGAGAGAGAGAAAGAGACAGAGATTGATCAGTTGCCTCCTGTACATGCCCTGACTGGGGATTGAACCCACAAACTTTTTGTGTATGGGACAATGCTCCAATTGAGCCACCTGGCCAGAGCTGAGCCAGGCTCCTTGTAAAAATATCCTAGGCCACAGGAAATGGGGTCCTGATATCTCCCTTAATGCTTAAGAATTAAATAACTCCTTTAAAGAGCCTGGTACAGTATATAAGTGCTGATTAAATATTAAATTAATAGCTATTAACTTTAGTCCTACTGTTTCAGTTCTCCTGCAACTTGCCAGATGTGGGTAACCCATAGCAACCAGAGGGTCTGAAGTCCACTTCTGGCCAGGCTGACATCTCCCCACCAGCTGTTGGGGAAACTAGGTTTATGCATGTGTTTACAAACACATTCTACTTATGAATTTTATAATACAAAAATATAAAACTATACCATAATTTTTAATGCTGTTCTGGTGCTTTTATTTATTTTTTGTTATGGCAGATAAAGTATTCTTAAAAAAACCCAAACACCTTAGTCTTACCTCAATTTTTTTTATTGTGGTAAAAAACACATAGTATTTACCATCTTAGTCATTTTGAAGTGTACAGTACAGTATTGTTAACTACATGTACTTTGTGGTGCAACAGATCTCTAGCACTTTTTCATCTTGTAAAATCGAAACTGTTTCTATTGAACAACTTCCCTTTCCCCCTACTTCCACTAGCCCCTGGTGACCACAATAGTTCTTTCTCTAAGAGTTTGACTACCTTGGATACCTCCAATAAGTGGACCATACAGTATTTGCCTTTTGAGACTGGCTTATTTCACTTACTATAATGACCTCGAGGTTTATCCAGATTGTTTCAAAGGGCAGGATTTCCTTATTTTAAGGCTGAATGATATTTCTTGTATGTATATGCCACATTTTATTTGCTCATCTGTCAGTGGACATTTGGGTTGCTTCTAACTCTTGGCTACAGTGAATAATGCCAGAACAATCAAGCTGGGTATGCAAATATCTCTTTGAGATCCTGTTTTCACTTCTTCTGAATGTATACCCAGAAGTAGGATGGCTGGATCATATGGTGGTTTTATTTTTATTTTTTTGAGGAACTTCCACAATTTTCTATAGCTGCTGCACAATTTTACATCCCCACCAACAGCACATGGGTTCCAATCTCCACATCTTTGTCATACTTCATATTGTTTTTTTGGGTAATGGTCCCCCTATTGTGTGTGAGATGACATCTCATGGTGGTTTTAATTTGCATTTCCTTTATTAGTGATGTTGAACATCTTTTCATGTGCTTGTTGGTCATTTGTGTATCTATTTCAAAAGGATTTGAAATGTGTATTCAAATCCTTTGCCCATTTTTAAATCAGGTTATGTCTAGTTGTACGAGTTCTTTATATATTCTGGATGTTAACTCCTTATGGCATATATGGTTTGCGAATATTTTCTCCCATTCTGTTGGTTGCCTTTTCACTTTGTTGATTGATTCCTTCACTGTTAAGTTTGATGTAGTCCCATTTGTCTATCTTAGTTTTTACTGTTTGTGCTTTTGGTGTCCTATCCAAGAAATCATTGCCAAGTCCAGTGTCATGAAGCTGTCCTCCCACATTTTCTTCTCTAGTAGTTCTATAGTTTTGGGCCTTACACTTAGCCTTTAATTCATTTTGAGTTAATTTTTTTTTTAATTTTTTAAAAAGACTTTTACTTTCAGAGAGAGGGGAAGGGAGGGAGAGAAACATCCACATGTGAGAGATACATCCATTGGTTGCCTCTTGCACATCCAGTACTGGGGACCTGGCCCACATCCCAAGCATGTGCCCTAACTGGGAATCCAACCGGCTGCCTCTTGGTTTGTAGGCCAGTGCTCAATCCACTGAGCCACACCAGTTAGGGCCACACCAGTTAGGGCTTGAGTTATTTTTTTAAAGATTTTATTTTGAAAGGGAGAGGGAGAAAGAGAGAAAGAGGAACGTTGGTGCGAAAAACTTCGATTGATTGCCTCTCGGTACACACCCCAACCAGAGACGGAACTCCAGCCCAGGTTTGTTGTGCCCAGAGACCAAAACCCAACTGAGGCATGTGCTGCAACCAGGACTTGCACCGGCGACCTATGACACCCAACCAACTGAACCACATCAGTCAGGACTGAGTTAATTTTACATATGGTGTAAAGTAAGGGTCCCACTTCATTCATTTACATATGGATATTCAATTTTCCCAATGGCATTTGTTAAAGACTGTCCTTTCCCCAAGTTCTGATGCTTTTTTAAACACAGAAGACTGTAGAAGTGGCCTGGGCCTCTCTAAACTGTGAGATCCTTGGTGCTAGTTACATATTTTATGCATCCTGGTGATTTTTTTGGAGTAGGTGCTGTTAGCCCCTTTTTACAGATGAGGAGACTTAAGTCTGGGTCCAAATAACCTGCTCAAGGTCCTTTTAGTGAGAGAATAGGTGGCGGTGAGATTGGAACTGAGAACCTGAATTTAAGGCCAGCACGCCTGAATCCCGTGAGGATCCTCCCTTTTTTTTTAATCTCCAGCACGCTGGAAAGAATGAATGAATGACTGTTTCAGGCAAAGCCTGGAGCAAACGGTGGATCTTGGACAAACCCATTGCCTCAGGCGGGGGTGCGCACCAGCCTCGCGCATGCGCATTCCCTGCGCACAGCAGGCTCCACTGTCTGCCTGCACCTGGTACAGTCTCTCTCAGTATGGTACGTCCCGACTTCCCCCCCGTACCCAAGCCAGGGTGGTACGCGCCACCTCGGCTCGCAGCCCCTCCCTGTCGGTTTCCGCGCGAAAAGCCAGAGCTGCCTGTGCTGCCGACACCTCTGCTGCAGCTTTTGAGATGCCTGCCCGTACCGCCCCGGCCCGGGTGCCCTCGCTGGCCTCCCGGGCAATCTCACTGCCCGACGATGTCCGCAGGCGGTAGGTGCCGCAGGGGACCGCGAGCTCTGTGGGGTGGCATGGCACTGGGGATGGAGGGTTTGCTTCCCCTCTGGGTAGCCCTTGGCTGCTGCTGACAGACGGGCGCGCATGCGTGGGATAGCGCGGCAGCTGTTGGCGCGGACTGGGTGGGACTTCCGGTCGCGCGCGTCCAGGGCTGTTTGGCGCCAAAATGGGCCAAGGCCCCTAACAGTCCCTGCTGACTGGAAACTTGGGGTCTCCCCTGACCTCAAAGTAGGGCAAGCTCAGAGTTCCCTTTGGGGGTCCCTTTCCTAGAACAGCCACAGGCTTGGCTCCTGCCTTCACCTTGGCTGCACAGGAAGTGGGCAGCCCTCGGCCTCGGGACACCCCTCAACCAGGCACTTTGGCCTCCACTTCCGGTGCATGCTGCAGGCGGGGTAGCGGGGGGTGCGTAGGGGTGCCTGGTCCCTGAGGGTATTTCAGGGGACCCTTGTTGGCATTCCCTCACCAACATCCCGATGGAGACCACCGGAGACAAACGTCGCCGGTCAGGCCCCGGGCGCAGCCGGCTCAGGTTTGCGAGTCCTGTGTTTTTCGGAGAGCTCCTTCCATCTCCAGCTGCTGGGGAAGTAGTATTCTGGAAGAAAGTGTTACCATGCACGAGGGCCAGAGCTCAGGACCCATGAAGACTGAATGGGCTCTTTTAGTAAATCTGCTCCTGTGAGCCTTGGAATCAAGGAAGCCTTGCTAGGGAAAACTGGCTGTAGTTTCCAGCACGTGCCTGGGGGTGGGGGTAGTGAGGTGCCGTGGCTAATGTCAGGGATGGCTGTTGCAATTCCGTGCACATGGGTGGCTGCACATGGGAAGACCTCTGGGTCTCCGCTTCTTGTTTGTAAAGGGCACCAATTTCACTGCGGAAAACTTGCACCCCTCACTAGGAGCACTAGTCACAGGACCCTTGACCAGGCCAGAACACTTCCAGTCGGAAGTGAGCCTGACTTTGCCACTTCCTTGTGGTTGTTTGCTGTGGTTGTGCCTGGCCAGGTCTGCTTTGGGGGTGGAGAGTGTGTGTGTTAGGGGTATTAGGGTTTTCTTAGCAGGTGTTTAAAAGTTCCGACTGTCTTTTAAGCAGTTATAAAAGTTCCGACTGTCTTTTAAGCAGTTAGAGGGGGTGTATTGTTGAAGAGTCTGCCTCTCTATTCCCTCCCAAGATATAACATGACTTCAAATGGAAATGGAACTATGAAAGTCTCTGGCTTCATGATATTTACCCAATATATGGACATTGAGGCCCGGCCTCCTTTACTCTGATGGTGATAACTTTACCTCCACTGGCTTGTTTATGACCTTGGGCAAGTGTCCCAAGCAAGCTACAGCTGTAGAATAGGGTTATTAATATTCATTGATAAGTGGTATTGGAGTAAATGAGAATATGTCTGACACATAAAGGCTCTGACACATAAAGGCTCACATGTTAGCCTTGTATTGGCTAATCTTACTGGCTCAGGGGTTTTATTGGGCCACACCACTGTTTTTGTTTGTCCAAATTTGAATGTTAGGTGAGTGTTAATAATCTGCCATTTACTCTTGGTTCCATATTACTTTGAACTAGAATTGCTTACTGCAGGTATGGAGTTTCAGATTTCTGCTTTAGACCATGTGATAGACATTGAAATGGTCAGCTTATGCTATCCTCTCAACAGCTTTCCTTACACTTTGAATTTTAATGTGCAAAATACACATAAATATGGCATTCAACACTCCCTTAAACTTGTTTTACTCCCTAAACTCCCTTAGGTTTGTAATGCAAGTATAACTCTTCTTGATTTACAAAAATTGGAGATGAGTAATTACTATATGACAGGAGCCTTAAGTCAATTAGAATACTCTAGTAGCAAAGTTTAGGCCTGGTCCTTATTTATGCATTTCTGTCACTTTTGCTAACTTGTGTTTATATAGCACCTTCTTTTAAAATGCGCATATAGTTAATTCTGCCCAGTCGTAGAAAGCATTTTCCATGTTTGGTCTTTAACTTCTTAATTGAAGCATTATTTACCATAAGTCTTCTCAAAAAGCATGACTTTCAGGACAAGCCACATTTTTCCACTTCATTTTTTTTCTCAGCCCAAACTGCCATCATTTGTACAGTAAAAGTGATAGTCTTCCACTTGTCTTCCTGTTGCCACTCAGGTCTGTTTTCCGGAAAGTGGAAACTGATCCTATTACAACATCAGTTGGATCCAGTGGTTTTCCTGCCCCTCCCACCCACCCCCACTGCCTGGTATACTTGGCCCAAAGTCTGGAATCCCTCTTCACTTGCCTGAGTCATCTTGTGCTCTTCTCAGAATCCATGCAGGCCTTCTTTTAGGTTCTCAGGGCCTGAGGCTATGCGGAGTGACCAAAGTGAGGCTGGGCTCCACTTACCCCGTCATCCTTAAGATTGCACTCAGAAAGACAGCCTCCTTCCCCCACATTGGAGGAGGGTGTGGAATTCTGTTAGTGTACCCCAGCGTTGCCGGGCAGCATGCGTAGTTGGTGATTTGTTGTCTGAGCATGTTTTCTTTATTCATTGTATCTGCAGCTTGGTGTGCAGTGAACTCAAATGCTTGCATGCCAAACTTTCCCCTCTAATGAAGCCTGGGTTTACACATGATTCTAGCAACCTTTACACAACTCTGATTAGCCTTTATAATTATAACAGCTTTTTTATTTGCTAGTCATTCTGTGATTAAAGTTCTAATCTTGAAGTTCTTAACTAGTTCCAGGGCTCCTGCTGAGGAGATAATGTATAGGGAAAAAACTGACACCTTTTCTAGTTCTCCCCTGCAGTAGGATTCTAGAGGTGCAGACCACTGGGGTTCAAATCCCACCCTCCCACTTGCCAGCTCTGTGGCTAACCTCTTGGTATTTTATTTGTAAAATGGGGTGAAGGTACCTCTTCTACCAGGGCAGTATGAAGACTGACTGAACTATTAGGAATAAACGTGGTAGAGCAGTACCTGCACAGAAACCTAGTGTTTATCACGTGGTCATCTGTATATTTCATTTCCATTAGGGGAGCAAAATTTAAGTACTAATGAGCAGATCTTATACTGAGGCAGGAAGTAATGTAGCATTGTATATGGTGTAGAGATGAGCTATATGCCTGCTTATTCCAAACTTTGTCTTTGCCTGGTTTCTTGTAGAATGGTCTGGACTTGCTTTTTCTACTACTGCCTTAGGTTTTGTGCCAGCAGTCCACTCCTACTCTTGTTTAGGCATTCTCTTCTTTATGCTTGAGGTGGCTTTCTCTCTCCTTTCAACTCAGTATATTGCTTTGTATCTGGCTTTTGAGTTGCTGTCTGCTACCAGGGAGCCTCTTTCTTCCCTGATTTACCCCTTTCCCCTTCCCCTTTCTTTGATTCATTCTTGGACCCTTCTCTCTTCTGGTGTGGGACTTCTACTTTCAGCAATTGGGGTGCCCACTGGAGATAGATACTTCTAACTTGGATGCAGCTCTGGAGAGCCAATTCTGATTTCTAGCTGCTGAATAGCCATTTGGATAGTTGCTGTTCTCCGAAATGTCACTTCTGAAACTCATGGACTGCTTACTCTCCTTTTCCCCCACCAAAAAGTTCTGAATTTCTGATATTGTATTCATTTTTAATTGCTACCATAACAAATTACCACAATTTCAGTGGCTTAAAAAACAATAAATAAGTTTATTATCTTATAGTTCTGTAGGTCAGAAATCTGGAATGAGTCAGTAGATAAAAATGAAAGTGTCAGCAGGCTGTATTCCTTTCTGGAGGCTTTAGGGGAGAATCTGTTTCCTGCTCTCTTAGGTAGAATTCACTTCTTGTGGTGTAAGACTAAAGTTCCTTTTCTCTTGCTGGCTCTAAGCCGATGTCTTCCTCAGCTTCTGGATGTGATATATACAGTTGACACTTGAACAGTTTGGAGGTTAGGGGTGCTGAACCTCTACATGGTCAAAAATTTATAACTTTTGACTCCCCCCAAACTTAACTAATAGCCTAATGTTAACCAGAGCCTTATGGATAACATAAATCGTTGTTTAACACATGTTCTATGTTATGTATATTACTGTATTCCTACAGTAAAGGAAGCTAGAGAAAAGAAGGTGTTGCTAAAATCAGCCCTGGCCAGTGTGGCTCAGTTGCTTGGAGCATCATCCTGAAACCAAAGGGTCGCCAGTTCAATTCCTGGTTGGGGTGTGTGCTGTGTGCAACTGGTGTTTCGCTATTACATCGATGTTTATCTCTCTCTCTCTCCTTTCCCTTCTCTCTTGAATGAGAATAAAATAAAACTTTTTAAAAATCAAAATGAAGAGAAAATACATTTACAGTATTTATTGAAGAAAACCCATGATAAATGGACCTGTGTATTTATTTCATACCCATGGTGTTCAAGGGTCATCTGTATTTCTACTGTATCTGCAGTCTGCTGAGAGTCTTTTCTACAGAAGGGCCTTTCTTGACCACCCAAGTTGGGAGGTCCCTACCTGGCAATGCCTCTGTCCAATCACCCAGCTCGTTGCCTGGAACAGGGCCTAGCATATAGTAGGTACCCACAGATGAGAATAGTGATCAAAGCTAGAAGCAGGGTCCTCATGCACTTGGAACAGCCACTGTGATATTTGTCTAGCAAAGCCTGTTGCTCCCATTCCTGGCTTTGCTGCTAACACTTGCCCTCTTGAAAAGCTCCGTTCCTGGCCTTTAACTAGTGACAATGAGTACCTAGTCTGTGGGTGCTGGGTGGGAGAATTCAGAGATGGTGGAGGCCTGATTTCTGCCCATTGTGCTCCCACTCCGCTGACTGCACCAACCCAGCAGGTTAGAGCTGCTGCCCCACCGCCCATAGTCAGCCTGCAGGCTTAGGGACAGCCTCTTCACTCACCTCCCTTTCCTCTGTGTCATTGACTCTCCTTCCTTTTTCTTTTTCCTGACCCCGAAACAGGCAAGATACTAGCCTTAAATAATTAAATCAGACCATGATATTTCCAGCCAAACTCCTGACAGTTCTGCACTTCTGAATGATTATGTACAAACATTACAAAGATTAGCTTTTGGGGCAGGTACCTGCTAAGTCTTCTAACTTCATTCATCTCCCCTGTGTGTGGGCACCCCCGCTGCCTTAATTCCCCTATTTCATACATTCCTTATGCGAATGCTGCCCTCCACCCCAGCCTTTAAGAATGTTAGTTGCCTGTGCCCCATGGCATTCTGTGGCCCTGCTCCACTCATTCTCACGCTGACCGCACTGTGGTATATACCTTCGTATTGGCTCTTTCCAGATCCACCTGGGGGAAGACCACCTATGGGTCACTTCGTTTACAGACGGAACCCAACTCTGACCTGCTTCCTATCCCAGTACCTTTTAAAATTCTATATACTGGTGGGCAAAAGTAGGTTTACAGCTGTACATTTACTTTTCCCCACCCCTGTATTGTTACAGAACTTCTGTGTCATCTCTCACCATCAGAAAAACTGCCCCCCAAAAAGGGACCTCGTTTCAGTCACAAATGACTACTTAATGTATAGGCATTACAATAGGCATTCTAGATGGGGGGAGCAGGGTGGCATTGTATTTTTTTTCTAACACTCATGTATATTAAATTTACTTCCAAAGTTCTTTAAAACTGTGGTGCTAATTCTTATAGGTAAACTTGCTTAACAAGTTTTTTTTTTCTTTTTCTTATTTCCTGCCCCCCCAGGCTCAAAGATTTGGAAAGAGATAGCTTAACAGAAAAGGTAATTTCCACCCTAAAAAATTTTTATTGCCAAATGTGTGTGACTACTTGACAGATACTCTGTAGCTTGTAAAAAGTTTAATTGGAATTGGCTTTTTTCCATAAAATTTTGAGATTACTTGGAAGTACTTTTGTTTAACATGTTGTGTTAATATGCTGCTAATATTAGCTGACTTTGGTAGTACATTGACAAGTTTCCCAAGCTAGGTTCCAAACCTAGACTCTGAACCATCAACTTGTCCTGGGCACAGTTTTCAAAAGCCCAGTTTTGTTCTAATAAATTGTATGTGACTCAGTCTCTGATCTTTCCATTTTTCACCACTCTGGAGATGGTGTGATGTGATCTTAATGGAAACATCAGCAAAGTGTCTAGTGGATACTTAAGTTGCAGTTTTTGTTTGTTTGCTTTCTGCAGTCAGCATTGCCTGCCATTCAGTCAGTTACCTGACCAGGCAGCATGATTATTTGTGTATTAGTCCACTAGTTAGTACCTTCGGAGTTTGTGGACTTCTAAACCTGTATCTTTCCCTTAGGAGTGTGTGAAGGAGAAATTGAATCTCTTGCACGAGTTTCTGCAAACAGAAATAAAGAATCAGTTATGTGATTTGGAAACGAAATTACACAAAGAAGAATTATCAGAGGTAAGTCAGTTTCCAGTATCCTGACATCTAGAAAATGTCTCCTGTTGTGTAGCTTGTCTGCGACCAGAGAGGCGGAATAATCCCCAGCTCTCCTTGTTACCTGATAGTTATAAAGGAAATGCATGTGTTTCCTTATTCTCTTACTGCCACTTGTTTACATTCACTGCTACTTAAATTATCCTTTCCTGCTGTAGGAGGGCTACCTGGCTAAAGTCAAATCCCTTTTAAATAAAGATTTGTCCTTGGAGAACGGAGCACATGCTTTCAGTCGGGAAGTGAATGGATGTCTAGAAAACGGGAGCCATTCGAGTGGTGAAAACCGCAGAGTGAGAATGGCAGAGGAAAACAAGTCGCCCAAACCCATGTCCAAACCTTGCACGCCCAGGAGAAGCAAGTCTGATGGAGAGACAAAGTGTAAGAGCCCTTAACTCATTTGACCTTGATGGAGACTGTTACCACGTAAGGAAGGGGACAGTCAGACTTGGAGCCATAGGTCCTCCTGGGCAGTACTTCCTGATTAGTTTCTTGTGTATACCTCTAACTAGTAAGTATACCTCCTAACTAGCTTAGGTGTATACTAATTTAAATTTTGTTTTTGACCGGGTCTAGAGCATTAGATCCCAAAACATGGCTAAGTTTATGAGTTAGGAGGTATAAGATAATAGGAACTACTGATACTTACTCCTTTTTAAGCTAAACATTATCCTTAGACTCCTTGCCAGCTGTAGTCAAAGTAACTCTTCTGGAATCTGTACAAACAAAAGATCATGGACTTGACCTCCGGTCCACCTCTCAGCTACTTCACATTCTGATGGTTCTGTTTCCTTGTCTGGTTCAGGGGTTGGCCCCTCATGTAAGAGCTTGTGTAAAGTGGTTCGGCAAACCAGCAGGTAGGTGCTAATTGCCAACTTTATCAAGACAGTTGTTGATTAGAATGAGGGGAAGGACACTTAATGCTCTGCGTTAACTTGGTGATGCTGAAGAACTATACCTTTACTGTGAATTTTTTTATTCATGGTGGCTTTTTTTTTCTTTAAACAGCTGAAGTCTCCCCTAGCCCCAGGATTACAAGGCAAACTACCAGGCAGACCACCATCACGTCTCATTTCACAAGGGGGTCAGTATATAATGAATTGACAGCTGCCTTTTCTAGGGGCAAACCGCTTTTGGTAAAACATGTATGGAATTAGTAGGATGTAATTTAGCACTTTATCCACATTACATAGGTTTTTATCATGCAGTTTTGTTCATTAGAAATTTATGTACAGCATTTTTTTTACAATCAATATTATTTTGTTTTAGTTTCAGGTATGCAGCATAGTGGTTAGACACTCATAAACTCTAAAATGTTCCCTCTGCCCTGGCTGAGGGAAGCTCAGTGGATTGAGAGCGGGCTGTGAACCAAAGGGTTGCCAGTTTGATTCCCAGTCAGGGCACATGCCTGGGTTGTGGGCCAGGTCCCCAGTAAGGGGCATGTGAGAGAGAGGCAACCACACATTGATGTTTCTCTCCCTCACTTTCTCCTTCCCTTCCCCTCTCTAAAAAAAAATAGTCTTTAAAAAAATGTTCTGATATTTCCAGTACCCACCTGGCACCATACATAGTTATTACAATATGATTGGCTGTATTCCCTATGCTCTGTTGTATATCCCTGTGTGAACAGCATTTCTGAATACCTCATCTATTTTTACTGTAGGAAACTTCAAAAAGTTGGTAGGGATAGTAAAATGAACCCCCCAGTAACCCATCACCTAGTGTTACCAGTTAACTGCTCCTGGCCATCATTTCATATGCACCCCCATATGCTCCAGCCATACTGCCACAAGTGGACAACAGCTCCGTGTACCCCCATGTCCCCCCAGCTGGATTATGCCGACACAGATCCCAGATGTGTCATCTTATCCATGGATATTCATTCCAGTACATATCTAGGCAATGAGGTCTCTTGCTCTGTGACAGATTTTAAATTCATATTTTGCTATAACTGCTAACATTTAGTAAACAGTCCTCTTTTCAAAAGGCAAAACATAGCATGCTATTTTTATGCCTTGTAAAGTGTAATAACTCCTTATTGTCAGACACATAGCCAGTGTTCACATATTTCCATGTGTAGCAAACAAAGTGTTTAGTTGATTGGTTCCTTAAACCTTTCAAGTTATAGATTCCTTTTTATTTTCTTGCTATTTGGGGGAAAAAAAGGGTCATTTGAAAAAAATTAGGTCATTTGTCCAATGGAGTTCCTTGATCTGGCTGACTGCATCCTCATGGTGGTTAATGTGTTCCCTTATCATCTCCATTTCCTATAATCTGGTAGTTACGACAGCTAGAGGTTTGGTCAGATTCCAGATCTATGTTTTTTGAGACTCCTTCGTAGATGGCTCTGTAGGCTTCCACTGGAAGCATATAATATCTCTTCTTTGATACCAGCATCTGATGATTAACGTCCAGAATCATGATTTCTTAGGGTTTGCAAAATGGCGATATTCTAAGCCTATCACTTAAATACTTAACTTGAAGCCTCTTTCAACACCCTGTCAATGAGGATTCTCCTTGGAGGGAAGAGGGCATCCATGCCCTGAATCCGCCCTAATGAGGGTGGGGGGCGTGTAAGTTGTTCCACAGCCACTGGGGGTGAGGGTCTGGCTGAGCTAACTAACGGTTGGCCTTACTGTGTTCAATAGCCCTGCCAAACGGAAACCTGAGGATGACCATGAAAGAGCCAAACTGGATGATTCTGCCGATGAAGAGAGAGACCAGGTAAGTCTGGCTCTTTACAGTTTCTTCACTCTGCCTTTTTGGGGTACATGTGCTGATAATTGCAACTTTATACTTGGTCTGTCTAAATAGACTTAAAGCAGCTGAGGTGTTAGTACCCCTGGACCCAAGGCAGTAGAAGTTTGTCACGGCTAGACCTGAGGGCTCAGCGGGCCCTGTCATGTCGGAGGCAGCCCCGTGACATCGGAGCCTGTTTCCTCTTCTGTCTTCCCTCCTCTCCGTAGTGGACGAGTTCTGCCAGTCAGACCGGCAGATGTGCCTTGCTGAAAGCATTTGCTTATGATGTTAGATGAGTGCCTTTCCCACATCCCATGACTCTGTAAAAGCAGACTGTTCTATCATTGGTACACGTAGTGTGATAGTGCTGCTTGCACTTCTGAGGCTGGAAAACTGCTAGCTTGCTGAAGACCTTTGATACACAAAATGTCAATCTTGG
Organism: Carollia perspicillata; assembly: GCA_004027735.1. Taxonomy (NCBI): domain Eukaryota; kingdom Metazoa; phylum Chordata; class Mammalia; order Chiroptera; family Phyllostomidae; genus Carollia; species Carollia perspicillata. The sequence goes on along the minus strand of PVKM010006919.1, from coordinate 28,239 downwards.
TACTGTCCCATGTGACTGAAGGGAGGCCAAACCTATGTAATACCAGATGGTCACACTATTGATTTTCATTTCAATTTTGCCACAGAATTAACTCTGAAAGTTGAGGGGCAATCTTTGTAGGTTTATGTGTGGGTAGGAAATGCCTAACTGCTATGTAGTGAAGATGAGTGTCCCGTGATTTGTCCTAAGGCAAGGTTTCTCACACACAGCATTACTGATTTTGGGGTCTGGGTAATCCTTTGCTATGGGGTCAGTTTTATGCACTATGGAGTGTTTAGCAGCATCCTGGACCTCTACCCACTAGATGCCAGTAGCATTGCCCCTCTCCCTTTCCAATTTGACAACAAAATCGTCTTCAGATAATTGCCAGATACCCCTGGGGGCAAAATAACCCTGAGTGAGAAGCTTTGGGCTTGGGGGCCACTTGGGAGCCATTGGTCTACCACTAGTATTGCGGTAGACTTGAGATTCTGTTGTAGGACACACTAGTTCTGATATCACTTTATTCTTGGAAATTAGATGTCACCGTTCGTGATGTTTATTCAGTTACCTGTAGTTAGGTTTAGTCAGACCACAATGAAGTGGGAAGCTGAGGCACAGAGGGGAAACAGCTTGTGCAATCATGTGGCCCAGTCTCTTGCCTCCTGGGAGGAATTTTTACAGGTGAAAGCAAGTCAGATCTTGTACTGTTGATAACTCTGTTTTCATAAATGCAGTGATTTTAGAGTATCTTGTACTTTAACCTTTGGAGAGCTTACGTAGCCTGTTCATCAGGCTTCTAGAGAAATACACAACAAGTCAGTGCACTGGCAGGGTGTGTGAGGCCTTGGGGGCTTCCTGGATGAACACTTGTAAAGATAGCGTTTATTCCAATACGTTAGAATAAGACTTAGTTTACCAAACTGGACTAAGTGTTACCAGATGGCGTTGGTCAAATAAGTAATATAGACTGTCTTACTTGAGTCAGTTTAAAGTCTTGAATTTATTATTTTAAAAACATATTGCATGCGCCTGGTAAAACTCTCACGTAGTACTAAAAGATGTGCAGTGCATGGGTCTCCCTCCTTGAAGCTCTTGCTTGCGTTTCTTAGAGGCGAGTATTCAGTGTCTTCTGTGTTGTTCCAGGTTATATACAGGGTCTGGCACAGATGACATCCCTTTCTTATTACAGAGTCTTCTATTACAAAATCATAAGCACGTAATTCTGTAACATAACAATATCACACTCAAGCACACGATATGGCATTTTAGGTGAAATGTTCAAATTATAACTATAAATTAATATACCCATATTATTACCCTACCAACTACAGTCAAGTTGGCATTACTTCTGCCGGACCCTGCATATATACATGCATATATATTAGTATAGTATATCAGTATAAAACCTACATCCAGATTCCCTAGAGAAACAGAACCAGTAGGGTGTGTGTGATTAATTTTAAATAATTGGTTTGTGAGTTAGGAAGCTGGCAGGTCTGAAATATACAGGACAGGCTTACAGGCTGGAGACCCAGGGAGGAGTCGATGTTGCAGCTTGAGTCTGAAAACAGTCTGGGGACAGAATTTTATACATGTATGTACTTATATATTCCGATTTGTTTACTGTTTGTGCTTCACGTAGTACAGAGAAGTTCTGTGTAATTTACCCAACTTTTCCCCAATGGTAACATCTCACATAACTGTAATACAATAGCCAAACCGGGAAACTGACATTGGTACAATCTGCAGACTTTATTCAGATTTCATCAGTTTTCATATGTATGTGTGTACAGTCAGTCACTTGCATACGTGTATTAATTTTTGTAACCTCCACCTCAAACAAGAATCAAATCTGTTTTCATCACCATATATTTTTATTTCTTTTAAATACATAAATACAACTATCCTCAGATGGCAAATATTATCAACTTAGGGAACTAATGTACTAGAGTATACACCTAAGAAGAGCTGGTATCCAAATTAGGTTGTTGTCACTTCATGATGTGAACCCTGAATTACTGTTTTTTTTTTTTTTTCCTGATAGTAAAGACTTCCTGACACAAGGTGAAAAGTCTGTGATCTTTTTTTCGGAGCCACTCCAGGCTATGTGTAGTGGCAGACATACCCTGGGGCAACTCCTGGGCCTTTTTCTTTTGAGGGGGTAAGGCATTAGTACCGGACTGGTGGTTGCCCAGATCTTCTCTCCCAAACCTAGACACCCCCAATCCCACCCTCTTTTTAATCATATCAAATGTGTTTACTTACCACTTCAACTTACATATTTGGTTTTGATCTTCTTTTGAAATGAATAATTTTGTCTTTTTCTTCTCTCCACATAGGAAGAAAAGAGACGTCGAATTACATCCAGAGAACTGTAAGAATCATTACTAAACCTTTTTGTTCTGTGCAAGCTATAATTTTGATTACTGTAATGACACTTGAGAAATCTTTTAAAAAGAACTTTACAGTCCTCTAGAACTTTTAAAAGAGTTGCAGTAACTGTAGGTAGCTTAAGGATGCTGAGTTTGGGGTCAAATTAACCTTTTTAATACAGGTAGAATTCTCACAGAGAATGAATAGAGGACACCTGGCAGTTATCAGAACCAGATCTACAGGTCATTGAAATATTAAATGTTAAGGTAGCACGTTCCTTTTAGGGCCCCTGAGATAAAGATCGCATTTTGGGGTAACAAGGAGGACCTTATGAAAACTGCTTCCAGGGGAGGAGTCTGAAAGTCACCCTCCAGCTGTATTATTTTGCTTGACAGAGTTGCCAGACCACTTTCTGCAGAAGAACCAGGAACACTCATGGAAGAGGAAGAAGAAAGAGATGAAAAAGTAAAGCATGGTCACCTCCAAGTTTGTCACTTCTACTTTAATCTGAGTCCCCATTTGGCTCTGGGAAGTGGGTGGAGAGTGCGTGGGCTCAGAGTAACTTTCATTAATGACCAAAATGACCATGATGTTGGCTAAAACGCTTTTCAGACTCATTTTTCTGGAGGTTCTCTATGTGGAAGGTGGGTTAAAACTGCTGTTGTGATAGGAAGTACATCAGTGGTAGGCCTGGGGTCAGCTGGACCTTCGCTGTCCCATCAGTCCATCAGAGCTTCAGTCTGTCCCCTCACCCACCTGCCTCTCTCACCCAAGAAGTCTATGAAAATTTCATTTTCAAGCATGTGAGGTACTAAAATTCTACAGCATCATTTAGATACAAAGTTACATTCTCAACTGAGATCAGACTAGGAGATCTCCAGCTCCTTGGTAAAATCAAGAGTTTAAGGTTCTATGAAATCACAAATGTACCACCTGAACCCCCTTGAGGAGGGAATGGGAGACAGAATGGGGGTTCAGTACTGGAAACTACCATGGGACAAAGGGCCGACATTGGGTAATTGTAGGTGGTGGAGCAATAAGGGGTCCTGTTCTGGTTTTCATGTGAAAACATGGACTAGAAGTTTCTTACAAATATGGATGGGTAGAGAGTGCCTTTACTGGGACCCTGTTAAAGAATGGGTGTCTGTCACTTGGCTCTAATGGAGGGTCAGCTAAGGTGGACGCTGATTCCTGAACCATTCGGTAATTGAAGCTAGTCCTTAATTACATTCCCTACCCTGATACTAGTTAAAATAAGACAGCAGTTACAGTTGGGACACGTGTCAAGTGCCTTTTAGAAGGGGCAGTTTCAGTGGGCCAGCTCAGTCACCCTCCAGAGAAGGATCTTTGGGCAAAGCTGAAGTTGCTCACTCGTGATCAGACTCCCAGGATCTCTTCTTGCAGTAGGAAGGTTCCCAACATGTTTTTCTCATAACATCATTGACCTTTGTGGTCTCTTTCTGTATGACGTGAGGAGTTTCTGAGGCTGAATTTGACTCGAGCAGTTCTCTGAGAGATGTGTTTAGCTCTTTAAAACTTGGACTCCAAACCATGTGTTGTCCATGTTTGAGACAGAACTCTGTCTAGACTGGATCACGCTACTTTATTTCTTTATTACAGATTCCTAGTTTTGATATAAAATTGTCTGTGAGGTTGTCAACACTCATGGCAGGTGACAGGGGCTTGTGGGTAAATACTTGAACTGCAGGATCTGTCTCTAAGTGTCTTTAATTTCCTGCCCACTTACCCCACTTACCCCACCAAAAAATTTTGCTGTCTTAAAGGTAGACAGTTTTTACTCCCACCCCTCCCTACTGATCCCAATAGGATCAGTTTAGATATTTTATTTTCATAGAACATTTTAATAGAAAGATTAGGACGAAATGGGGGAAAACTAACTAGTCTTTTTTTGCTGCACTTAGGAAAAGAGATTCAGAAGTCAAGCCAAAGAACTGTAAGTATAGTGAACATGCCTTTGTACTTTATGTTGTGAAACTTACTGTTAAAATAAGTGTTTTGGTAAAAATAATAGATTGGACAGACCATTAGGTGCATTAATTATTCATGTAGAATGTGGGTGAGTTCGGTTTGTGGAAGATCAGACCACAACAGTGAAGGCTGAGGTCAGTTCAGATTCAGCTGACCTTGACCCCAGGCCCTTCCTTAGCAGTAATCGTACAGCAAGCAATTCTCCAGTGGTGTTTTAAGGGCACTGAATAAGCGGCTATGTTATATCTGTTACCCATAACTATGAAAACGCTGTGTAACAAATAGCCCCAAAGCTCAGTGGCTTAAGACAGTTAACCATTTATTGACCTCATGAATCTACAGCTTGGTGGCTGTTGGCTGATCTTGGCTGGGGATGACAGGGCTGACCTGCTACTGTCCCATGATTTGGTTAACCTGGGTGCAATCTCAGGGCAGCAGCAGATTGTTACAGCAGAATTGAAAAGCAACACCTTTTCAAGCTTCTTTTGACATCCATTTGGCTGAAGCATATGTTGAGCCTGAGGCTAAGCCTGGTGGGGGTGGGTAGAGCACCCAAACTGAGTGGCAGGGCCCTGGCAGAGGGGGAGGTGAATATCTCCTGTGTGCAGTTGGCTTTCCACGGTCAGTGATACAGATGACACCAGCTCTTGCTTGCCTACACAGGGATGGCCTTGGGCTAGACACTTGAACTGCAGGTAGGGTTCCCATCAGGTCATGAGAAATTAGTGGAGTCCTGGTGTCTGTTTTTTGTAAATTATTTGCATCTTCCTCATTAACATTTGTGTAAAGTGTTGATGGCATTTCTGAGATCGTAGTTCTCAGGTGATTAGTGCCCTTCAGGGTCCTGCAGTGAAGCCTTGCCCTGCCAGATAGGAAAGGTGACCCGTGCTCTAATGCAGGGAGGAGACCGTGCATAGGCCCTCAGTGGGCCGCTTGCAAGGGTGTCAGGCTCCCTGAGCTGACTGGGGTGTGTGTCTTGCTTTTGTTTTGTGACAGAACACCTAAACAGAGATCTAAGGAGGAGCCTGACAGAGAAGCGAGTCCAGGTGTTCAGGCTGAAATGGATGAAGGAGATGAGAAAGTAATGACTGAATTTTTGTTACTTTAATTTTTTTAAATTAAATTTTATTGTTTATGGTATTACAGTTGTCCTGATTTTTTCCCTTTGCCCCCCCTCCACCCAGCACCCCCCAACTCCCTCAGACAATCCCCCCACCATTGTTCCTGTCCATGGGTCGAGTGAATAAGTTCTTTGGCTGCTCTGTTTCCTGTACTGTACTTCACATCCCCATGGCTATTCTGTAACTGCCTATTTGTACTTCTTAATCCCCTCACCTCTTCACCCATCCTCTGCACCACCCTCCCATCTGGCAACTTTCTGGAAACTAACTTCTTTTCTCTTGCTGCTTTTAAGATTCTCTCTTTATCTTTAACCTTTGGCACTTTAATTATGATATGTCTTGGAATGGGCCTCTTTGCATCCATCATAATTGGGACTCTCTGTGCTTCCTGGTCTTGCATGTCTATTTCCTTCACCAAGTTAGGAAAGTTTTCTTTTACTATCTTTTCAGATTTCCAATTTCTTGCTCTTTCTGTTCTCCTTCTGGCCCCCCTAGGATGTGAATGTTGGACCTCTTGAAGTTGTCTCAGAGGCTGCTTATACTACCCTCATTTTTTTTTATTCTTTTTTCATCTTGTTCTGCGTGGTTGTTTTTTGCTGCCTTACATTCCAAATTATTGATTTGTTTCTTGGCTTTATCCATTCTACTGTTGTTTCCCTGTAAATTGTTCTTTATTTCAATTAGTGAATCCTTTGTTTCTGACTGGATCTTTTTTATGCTCTAGAGGTCCTCACTAAGTTCCTTGAGCATCCTTATAACACAGTGTTTTGAACTCTGCATCAGATAGATTGTTTATGTCCATCTCATTTAGCTTTTTTTCTGGAGTTTTTATCTGTTCTTTCTTTGCTTCCTCATTTTGGCAGCCTCCCTATGTTTTATTTATTAGGTAGAGCTGCTATGACTCCTTGTCTTGGTAGTGTGATCTGGTGTACTAGGTGTCCTGTAGGGTCCAGTAGCACAGCCTCCCCTATCACCTAAGCTGGGTACTTGAGGTATGGCCTCTGTGTGGGCTGAGTACACCCTCCTCTTGTAGTTGAGCCTTGTTGCTGTTGGCAGATCAATGGGAAGGATTTACCCAGGCCAGTCAGTTGCAAGGATCTGCGGTGACCACTTACCACCAACCTCCGCCCTCATTGAGGACCAGCTGTGCAGGGCCAGGTTGTGGTGCCCCGATGAGGTCTGTAGCTGTCCACTGGGTGCTGGTCCCGGGGATTTCTCAGGCCAAGGTCAGCCCTTACCTGTGTTTTGCCCGGGGCACCCTGCCTGAGCTACAAAGCAATCTGAGGTGGCTGCTATTTGTGCTGGGTTTGGAGATTCCCAGGCAAAGCCAAGCTGTTATTCTAATCTGGTTGTTGCTAGTGTGGGACCTGGGGCTCACTGAGGCCAGCTGTTGTTGCTTGTTTGAGAGGATTTAGGAAGTTGTGAAGCAGGAGCCTTGAGATCAGCTATTCATATGGAGAAGCATTTTGGGTGGGCCTGTACGTTGGAAGGGGCAGAGTCTCTGGGGATCTCTAGGGTGGGTCTAACAGTGTTAGCCAGGTTGATGGAGTCTCAGATTTGGTAGCAGCCTACCATCTCTTGTTGGGGGAGGCTCAGCAAAGGGACAATATCCTCTGTGTGCCCAGGTGCCAGACACTTCAGTTTCTCTGTGTATATCACTTGGTGTCTTCGAAGTTGCTACCCCTGAAGAACTGCTTGGGCCTCCAGCAGTTTCTTCCAACACAATCCCTGTTGATTTTTGCAGCCAGAAGTTGTGGGGACTTATCTTCCTGGCACTAGAATCCTGGGCCGGGGGGCATGGTGTGGATCTGAGACTCGACTCTGGATATATTCCTCCTGAATTCTTATTCACCATACATGGTGTCTGTTCTGTGCCCATTCTGTGTCTGCACCACTCCTACCAGTCTGGATGGATGTGGATTAATTCAATAGTTGCCAGACTTCTTCCATTCAACTTGATTTCTGAGGACAGTTGTTCTATATTTTAGTTGTAATTTTGATGTGGTTGTATGGAGAGGCGAGCCATGTCTGCCTATGCCACCATCTTGACCAGAAGTCACTTTATTTTGTGTTCCCATTTGGTTGGGAGAAATTTCACGGGGCAGGGCTCTGGGTTCAAATCCAGCCCTACCTACCTGTGAGGTGACTCTGGGCAAATTATCTAACCCTACTTGTAGGGGCTGGTGGTTGTCCCTGTATGTCAGTGCCTGATGTGTGGTGCGTGTTCACTTCAGTTGTCTGTTCATCCATAATGGTGAAGAGGGCCTGTGTGTGCCTTGACTACGGTATCTGTGGAACCAGCTGCTCTAAGGTCCTCTCTGCTGAGAAGTCCTGATGTGTGTTAGCCCAGGCGTGTGCTGCTTTAACAGTCTCCTAAGTTCTGAGTCTAGTTCTCCCCATCCCCACCATCCTGCTCACCTCCAGGTCAGCTAAGCAAACATGTTCTAAGGTTTAAACATAATACATTGAGACAAGGCTGGGCCTGCATAAAACTACAGGATAGCAAGATTATGTTCACAGGGCTGTCCTGCTACCATAGTTCTCTGGGAGGGGGATAAATCTGCTGGGGACACAGCACAGGAGTCACAAGCTCTTTAAGCAGTTTCGTCCCTGTCTGGCTGAGAGAGGCTGAACTAGGAGAATCCCTGGATTGTCTCCATGCGCTTCTGTCTGCTGAAATCTAGAGAGTGGAGCCTGAGGTCACAAGTTACTCGGCCGTGAGCGTTCTGACTCCTGGCCTGGTTGGCCGTGGCATCTATTCTTGTCCTGTGGCAGATGACTGTCTTGGTGTTCCCACCCACTTGCTCTAACATCTTAGTGTCTGTCACCTTTCTGTCCAGACATTGGTTACCTTCCTAGAGAGATTTTGGTGGTGTCGTCAGACCACCCATTCTTCTCTAGACAGCCTGGCAGATGAGTTGGATTACAGAGCCGGTACTTGGCCTTCTTAATATTGTTGACTCTTCTACTTTAATAGATCTATTCATAGATTTGTTGTTTTATGAAGATGAACTATATTATCAGAAAGGTATTTTTTTTTGTCTGAAAGCTCAGAAGATACTTGATTGTCCACATAGAGCAAGGAGCAAGGAGTTGATAAGTTTGGAATTCTTATTTTTTTAAATCAACTAATTATTTGCTTAGTTTTTAGGGAAAGAGAGAGAGAAATGTTGATTTATTGTTCCATTTATTTATGTATTCATTGGTTGCTTATTGTATGTGCCCTGACCTGGGATCAAACCCATAACCTTGGAGTATTGGGATGATACTCTAACCAACCGATCTCCCCAGCCAGGGCAGAATTCTTATTTTTATTTCTTAATTTTCCATAGTAGATTCTAAGTCATGTGCCACCCCACTCTTGACCCCCACTATCTCAATACTTGTCTTCAGTCCTGACCAGATGGCAGATGGAGCTATACGCATTTTGGCTAATATACAGAAAATTGCTCTAATGTCTCCTTCACTGAGCTTCCCTGGGACAGTGACAAACCGTGGCCTCCAGGCTAAATCTGGCCCTCTATTTTTGTATAAAGCTTTATTGGACGGTAGCCGTGCCTTTTCATTTACATATGGTCTCTGGTTGCTTTTGTGCTACAGAAGCAGAGTTGAATAGTTGTGACATGTGGCTTGCAAATCTGAAAATGTTTGTTTTCAGGCCTTTCCAGAAATAGTTTGCCAGTTATTTGATCAACCCTTGTTTGAAGGGGATAGGGAGCTGAGTCAAACACCCGAAGCCTCCTTTCTGCCCTGTGTGTCTGCTGAGACCCTCCTGTTGTCTAGTTCTGCAGTGCTGCAGCCACTAACTGATACTTCGGGTTAGGTCTAGCTCTTTCTCAGAAGCTAATTTTTTCCCCTTTATCTCTCCATTTCTGCTTCCTCCCTCTTAGGATGAAAAGAGGCACAGGAGTCAACCCAAAGATCTGTAAGTGTTTAATGCTTGCACTTTTGCGCTGTGCTTTGTGTAACTTTAATTACTAAAATAAGTGTTCTAGAGACCTGTGACTATGTGGAGTGTTTACAGGAAGTGGCTGATGGTATTGGAAGATCAGACCAATTGGGGCAGGGTCGGATAAGAAACCACACTGAGTCCTCTTACCTCTTACCTTCTGCCTGTGGCACTCCTGTCACTGCACAGAGTCATGTGTGTCCCTTAGCTTCCAGGACCTGTCATTAGGCCCCCCTCCACATCTGAGGGGGTCACATGGGGCTTCTGAAAACCCTGTTGCAGGATGGTGAGTTAGCAACATGCCTTTAGAGCCACCATGACATGGGGCTTTTGTTTTTGGATAAGAAGATTCTGTTTCCTAGATATATTCTGAATACTTATTTTTATGTTTTTTAAAGATTTTTGCCCTGGCTGGTGTAGCTCAGTGGATTGAGCACGGGCCTGTGAAGCAAAGGGTCGCCGGTTCGATTCCCAGTCAGGGCACATGCCTGGGTTGCAGGCCAGGTCCCCAGTAAGGGACACATGAGAAGCAACCACACATTGATGTTTCTCTCCCACTCTTTCTCCTTCCCCTCCCCCTTTCTTAAAATAACTAAAATATATTTTTTAAAAATTTTCTATTTTTAGAGAAGGAAAAGGAGAGAAACAGCTATTAGTTGCCTCTTGCATGCCCCCAACCAGGGATCTGGCCCACAACCCAGGCATGTGCCCTGACCAGGAATCGAACCTGCAACCTTTTGATTTGTGGGACAACACCCAACCCACTGAGCCACACCAGTCAGGGCTGAATATTTTGCTTTTTGATAGGGATGCATTAGTTTGTTGGTTTGTGTGGTTTTTTTAAAGATTTTATTTATTTATCTTTAGAGGGGAAGGGAAGGAGAGAGGGAGAGAACTATCAATGTATGGTTGCCTCTCATGTGTCCCCTGCTGGGAACTGGCCTGCAACCCAGGCATGTGCCCTGACTAGGAATCAAACCATGATCCTTTGGTTCTCAGGCTCGCACTCAATCCACTGAGCTACACCAGCCAGGGCAGTATGCATTAGTTTTTTAATGCAAGTTGGCGAAATGGTTAGTTTTTCTGAGCTAATACTTGTCATATATTTGTTTACCTAACAGAGCTGCCAAAAGGAGACCTGAAGAAAAAGAGCCTGAAAGAATAAAACCAGAAGTTTCTGATGAAAAAGATGAGGACGAAAAGGCAAGGCCTAAGTTTTTAAAATTTTACCGTATTTCATACATCGCATCAGCTAGAATGTTAAAATGTCTTAAACATTGCTGTTATGTTATAGAAATATTAAAAACATACCCACAAGTAGGCAGAGTAGGTTAGCAGACCCTCACATTCTGATCAGCCTTCAATAATTATTGACTTATATGGCCGTGCTTTAGCCAAGCCCCACTTACTTTCCTTTCCTTCCCCTTCCCTTTGCCCCCATGGTGAGCAAATCTCAGGCACATTACTAAAACATTTACAGAAGAACTACTTGTAAAAGGGAGAGACTCTTTGTAAACATCACCACAATCCCATTGTCCTAACATAATAATGAGATCTGGTCTTCGTTCAAACTTCCCTGACTTTCTCCATTGTGCTCTTACAGTTTGTCTATTTGAAGCAGGATGCAAACAAGGTCTACATGATATATTTGGTTGATATTTGTCCTAAATGTCTCCCCACAGTCTCACCCCTCTCCTTTTTCTTGTAACATGCGGAAATCTTCAGTCTGTACACATTCTGAATATCTGTAGAGTATCTGGATTCTGGTATTTGCCATTTGTGCTCATCTTGTGTTTCACATCTCCCTCTAGCCCTGTCTCCTGCAGACTGATGATAGGTCCAGAGGCTTGACCAGATGCAGGTCTTTTGTTGTTTTCCAGAGCGCTTCTGAGATGTTCCATCGCGCTAGAAGGCACAGTTGTCTTTTTGTGGAGTTAAGATTGATTACTGGGTTCAGGTGCTGTCTGCCCGACCCATCCATTATAAAGTCCCCCTCAGTTTTCCACCACCTAACTAACGTTTTCAACAGGCATTGCTTAATTCCATTATGTCATCAGAAGTTGCAAAGTGGTGACATTCTAGTACTGCCATCCCTTCATTTATCCAAAATAATTCTAGAAACAAGTTTTCCCTTATATGAGTCTGTTTGAGCCACCATAACAAAAAGCCACAATCTGGTTGGTATAAACAACAGATATTTTTTCAGTTTTGGAGACTGGAAATCTAAGATCAAAATGCTGGCTGAGTTAGTGTCTGGTGAAGTCTGTCTTTCCTGCTTGCTGACAGTCACCTTCGCAGTGGGCCCCCACGTGGCCTTTGTGAGCACAGAGGGAGAGTGAACTCCGGCTTTCCCCTTGTAAGGGCACTGGTCCTGTTGGATTAGAAACCAGCCCTTACGATCTCATGTAACCTTAGTCACTTTCTTTAAAGCCCCTTCTTCAACTGCAGTCACACTTGGGGTTAGGGTTTCATCAGATGTGTACTTGAGGTACTGCTTATATAGGAAACCTAAGGATTTTTTTTATTGCTCTCTTAATGAATCTTTTAAGGAAGTCTTTGGCTATAAGAATTTTGATAAGACTTTGCACACTGGAGGTGGTTCGGGTCTCTGGTTCTTTGCCTTTTTTTCTACCTCTGACTAGGTTTTGTGATAACCGCACATAAGAAATTCTTTTTTTTTAAAATTCTTAACTGAGTACTATGCACATATAAAATGCTTTCACTCCAATTTTGTTTTTTCCATTTAGGAGGAGAAGAGACGCAAAACTACATCCAAAGAACCGTAAGAACTTATTTTTGTCTTTATACATAGCAGATGATAATATTAAAATAATTGTTCTAGAAAGAAAAAGGGTGGGTTTTTTTTGTTTTGTTTTGTTTTTGTTTTTTTTTTAATTGCCAGACCAGCCTTAGCTTTGAATTCGATGGGGTCTGTGAGCACAGGGCTGAGATGGTCCGCTTCTGCCTAGTGAGGCAGGTCCCCTGCATGTGCTAAAGAGACACTTGTGACCTAGCACCTTGCCCCTTATGCAGCACCTGTTACTCATCTGTGTTGGGTGGGTTAGCTTCGACTTTGACAGTGGATTCAGGTAGTTTCTTTTTTCAGTCCTTTCAGAACCTATCTTGTGTTTTGTTCCAGAACTGAGAAAAAAATGGCTCGAACCAAAACAGTAATGTATTCCAAGGTAAACGCGAACCTGGGGATAAAAGCGGTGGCGCAGCACTAACGGGGTTGCTTGGCGCCGGCTCTGAGCGCCGTTGTGTCGTGCCCCCACAGACCCACCTTCAGAGGTGCATTCAGTGTGGACAGTACCTGGATGACCCCGAACTGAAGTACGAACATCATCTCATTGATGCGGTAAGTTCCAGCTCTGTCTTCAGCCTTCTGTTTCCTTGGCTCTCGTGCCTCTGCTTAATGGTCCAATGTCTCTCAGGTGGATGAGCCACAGCTGTTGACAAATGAGAGACTGTCCATCTTCGATGCCAATGAATCTGGCTTTGAGAGTTATGAGGCTCTTCCCCAACACAAACTGACATGCTTCAGGTATTGATACGTTCCTTCATTGTGACACGGCACTTCCCTAAAGATGCCTGAGTGCTTGGTATCTCTAGCACCTTACCTGCAAATTTCCTGTGCTGCTAATACTTGATGGGTAAAAGCCACAAAGCTGGTGGAAGTATAGTAGATCTTTGCGAGGGATTGGTGTTTTTTGGGGGTGGGGAGTTATTAAAACTTTACATGTTAAATCTTCAGTGTGTACACATCCTGGAGGTTGTTCATTCCAATGAGGGCCAGCTTTGTGCTAGGTACTGTTATGTCTGTCAGGTAGTAACAGCTATGACACGTGTAAAAAGCATGGAAAGCAGAGCGTGGCTAGGAGAAAAAAAGTTGTATTTAGAATAGAATGGTGGGGAGGTGACTTGAGCAAAGATTCAGTGGCGTAAGAGAACAAGCTGAGGGGATAGCTATGGAAAGACATCCCAAGAGGAGGGAATAGCAGGTACAGAGGCCCAGAGGTGGGCGTGTGTGGGCTGTGGGAGCCTCACTGATGGACGAGGCTGGTAGGGCTGGGGCAGGGTGGGGGTGGGGCGAGAGTCGGGAAATGTAGTCAGGGAACAGGGTGCCTGGGAGAGGGCTAGATCATACAGGGCTTTGCAGGCTGTGGCATTGACTCCAGAATTTTCTCGGAGTGATGGTCCATGGTATCTGGACTGTATCTTTGGCAAGGCTCAAACGAACCCTTGAGTGAACAGAGTCCTCATGCTCTTCAGCACCTTTTGTTTATTTTGCTCCCTCTTGCTGGAGGTGCAGTGGCTTTGTGCAAAAGCAAAGGCTTTGCTCTGGTTCTTGGTGGTAAATGGCTTGGCTCTAGGACCAGCCCACGTCTCCTTTTAGGCCTAGCCACATGCATTTCTCTCTCTGGGGAGGTGTTGTAGGGGCACGAGGATCACCGCAGTAGTACCTATGGTAAGCCTCAGGTGGACATCACTTCTGGGCAGCCCTTTCTGACATCCTTGCCCCACAGCAGGTTGGGGCTTATGTCCTGGGATGAGGCCCCAGGGCATTTCTTCTGTAGCACTTTTCACACTCCTTGTGGTGGGTTGATTTTAACCCCTTCTCCGCCACATCAGGATTCTGATTCGTTCTGGGGTGCCGTTCATCTACCAGTGACCCCCAGAACATGGCCCAGACCTCTGCCTGATGGCACAACCAAACATGCCATGTTGGCATAGCTGGTGTCTGTGCCCTCAGGTCTTCCTATAGCACTCCTCAGGCCAGAGGCTTGGAGAGGACCTGCTGTGGTCAGCAATGTTAGGGCTGGTATCTCGGCTTCTCTCTAAGTTGGGGTCTGCTGTAGACTTACCCCTATTGGGTAGGTAGGTAGCAGTAAGGACAAACTTCCCAGGAATAACGTGCCTTTTAGCATCAGGCTGTCAGAGCCAGACTGCCCTGGTTAGTAGGGGACACTGTGCACCTCTGGTACTTGGGCCTGATAGGGTGGGTGAGACCTGCCCCTACCTGGGACCGGGAACCTCTCGATGCCACCTTTACTGAGAGAGCCCAGCAATAGCCCAGCAACAGCCCAATCGCTTGGGCCCTGGATCCTCATCTGTGGGCTTGCAGCAGGTGCGCCGCCTTGATACGTGTCCATCTTTCCCACTGGATTCCAAGTCTCGAGAGCAGGGCTGTGGCCCATGTCTGTCTACCATGCCTGGCACATAGTAGGGGAGCTCAGTTCAAGGTGCTCGTTTTCATTTTTTAAAAAGTTTTGTGATATTCCAAGATGATGATTTCTGGCTTCCAAGGCCCTCGGCTGTGGGAGCGTGGGGGCAGATGGTCTCGGAGACCTGCAGAGGTCCCTGCTTGGCCCGCCTGAGGACTCTGAGGAATGGCCTGGCATCTCTTATGTAGGACAGTGGTTTTGAGACCAGCATGAGCAAGTCGATAGGCAGAGCCCCTGATTAATGTTGGTCTTAGGTGTGGCATCCTACTTAAGGAGGAACACTCTCTCAGCTGTCAAGGGTTGTCTCTGGATAGTGGGACCATGGATGCCCTTAAACCTGAGCTCTACCTAGAAGAAGGCAGAAGCTATTATATAATGTGCTTTATTTTATTAAACTTACTAAACTTTTTGAGGTGGAACTCACATAACACAAAAGTAATGATATATTTCAAAAAAATAAACCCACAGAAACAAAGCAGATCTATGGTGGTTGTGGTTGAGGACAGAATAGGGAGTGACTGTTTAATGAGTATGAGGGGTTTTTCGTTTGTTTGTTTGCAATGAAACTCTTTTGGAGCTAGGTAGAGGTGATGGTTGCACGGCTGTGAGTAGAATGAGTTTAAGGGCTGGTATTTCTCTCAGCAACATGCTGAGGGAAGATGTAGTGCCTTGCTGTCTCATGAGACTGCTTGCCATTCCACGGTCTCACTAATCTTTTGGGGTCGCCTTTGCAGACACTATATCCTTGATGCATAGGTGGGAGGATCAGGTGGAAGCTGTTTGTGTGAGAAAACACTGTACTGATCTAGTGGTCTGGTAACCAGAAAGATAACAGAGTCCAGGAGTTGCACGTACTCTGTCACCTTGTGTCCGAACTTGACTCTGTGATGTGACTTGCCTTCACTGGTCAGCTGGTTGACCCGCTCTTTGTTGCCTGTCTAGCGTGTACTGTAAACGTGGTCACCTGTGCCCAATCGACACTGGCCTCATTGAGAAGAATGTTGAACTCTTCTTTTCTGGTTCAGCAAAACCAATATATGATGATGACCCATCTCTTGAAGGTAAGGGGAACATCCCAGCTTATTTTTGAGACATATTTTAAAAACAAACAACTCTACTCGCCCCTAAACTAATATTCAGCTGGAACTCCTGCCTCTTAAAGATTGGGCTTGAGACTGTGCTGTGAACAGCTCTACGGAAGTGCGCCCTGCTGTCCGATGAGGACTGCCTGGCTTGCTGTAAAGGGGTGTCAGCTCCGGTGGGCACTTCAAGTGCCACTTGGCCCTGCTGAGATTTTTTATGTGAGTCGTAGCTCTGAGTCCTTTTCCTTTTAAGAAATTTATTTTCTTGATTTCCATCTCTTAGGTGGTGTTAATGGCAAAAACCTTGGCCCCATCAATGAATGGTGGATCACTGGCTTTGATGGAGGTGAAAAGGCTCTCATTGGCTTCAGCACCTGTAAGTATGTGGCCAGCTGTGGACTGTTCTGGGTTATGAAAGGAGCTTTTGCTTCTGTCCTCCTTGGGGCTTGGTTGGGCTTCCGGGACCTCTCAGTAAGCCCATGTGAACACCACTAACCTTGTGGTGACCATGTGGGTTCTGGAGTGGCCACTTGTATTAGCTACAGCTGGCCTTGGAATTGACCCTTCAGTTATATGAGTAGATTATATTCTTACAACTCATACCCAGATGAAATTTCAAAAACCAGAGGTGAGCTAAATGAAAGCCCCTCAGCGAGCTCTCTAGTCAATCTAAACAGGCCGCTTCTGCATAAGATAATAACTCTGCACTTGATGTTTTTGACACTTGGGTATGGAGTGGCTTAGACTCCTGGTAAGCTTCATAGACTCGTCTCTGCCCTTTGGACACCATAGCTGCTATCAGGTTCAAATCACTGTATAAAATCATCTTCTACTTACTCTAGCCTTTGCTGAATATATCCTGATGGACCCCAGCCCAGAGTATGCCCCAGTGTTCAGCGTAATGCAGGAGAAGATCTACATAAGTAAGATAGTCGTTGAGTTCCTGCAGAGTAACCCTGACTCAACCTATGAAGACCTGATCAATAAGATTGAGGTACAAAGTTTAAGTTCTTGGTAATCTGGCATTCACACCTATTTACGTGCAACATAAGTATTGCTGAAAAACTCATGTCTAGAATTAGCGGAAACTTTTTTAGTTCACTTAGTTTTGCTAAGTCTAAGAAACTTCTGGTGTTCTTTTTCTTAAAGACCACTGTTCCTCCTTCGGTGCTCAACCTGAATCGGTTCACTGAGGATTCTCTCCTTCGACATGCTCAGTTTGTGGTGGAGCAAGTAGAGAGTTACGATGCAGCTGGGGACAGTGATGAGCAGCCCATCTTCCTGACCCCCTGCATGAGAGACCTGATCAAGTTGGCCGGGGTCACCCTGGGAAAAAGGTAAGCATGGAGCAGGAGTAACACTGAAGACCTGAGAGCAGAGAAGGCAGAATGTCATGCTAACATGATGGGAACCTCTCTCCCAGGCGAGCCGAGAGACGTCAGACCATCAGTCATTCCACCAAGGAGAAGGACAAAGGCCCTACTAAAGCTACCACCACCAAGCTGGTCTACGAGATCTTTGACACTTTCTTCGCAGAGCAAATTGAAAAGGATGACAGAGAAGACAAGGAGAATGCCTTCAAACGCCGGCGGTGTGGTGTCTGCGAGGTAACCTCACCTGGGCTGAGTTCCCTGTGTGATATGAGCAAATCACTCCCTTCTTTCTGGCTTGAAATGCTTGCTGTTCAAGTGTGAGCCCTAAAAAGTAAGCTGGGAGAAAGTTGGTGATCTGGGGAGAATCGCATGCCTTGGGGACAAACCGATCGATGTGACAGCTGTAGAAATTGGTGGGCTCAGACGCTTTGCTATTAATGCTACTGTCACTAACCAAGAAGCCCAGCTTCCTGCGAGGGTTTGCTCTGCCTGCATCTCACTGTGCCTGAAGGGCCAGCCTGAGGGCAGAGGGCGTGACTGCCCCACAGAGGTGCTGCTTCCTCTGAGGGAGCACAGCCTCCTGGGAGCTTGCCTTGTCTTAAAACGCTGTAACTTTCCCAGGAAAGTGGGGACTCTGTCCAACTCAGATTTGAGGCCTTAAAAGACCTCTTTCTGTGGGGGAAAAATTTTTTTTACTTCACTATGGAGGAATTAATCCCATAATCTTCTGTGACCCAGAGATCACATATATTTTGGTATCTATTTGACTTATTTTCAACAAACTTAAGGTACAAAAATGCAGCAGCTGCCTTCATAACCACCCTGCGTGCACACTGTCCGCTGGAGTCGGAGCTTTTCCTCTTCAGGGGCAGCCCTTAATGGGAATTTGCACGTGCTCACCATGCTTGTTTTGCTTGTACTTTTTATCATCTAGCACATGTGTATCTAAGCTTTAAAAATGTCTTTAAATATACAGAAGTGGTATTTGTGTAACCGTGTTATGTGTTGATATAGGTAGATCTAGTGAACTCGTTTGGACTCTTCCATAGTACTTCATTACCTGATATCCCAACTTACTCGTGATGGGCCACTTTCGATAGTATAAATCATGCTGCAGGCAGCATCCTTGAATGAGACTTCTGTGACTGCCTCTATTTGGAGGTAGAATTGTTGGGGTTTGGGTTAGATGCTTCACTTTTGATCTAGAAAACTGCCCTCCAAAGTGGTGCTACCCAGGCAAACCTTGTGAGCAGTGCCAGTTTCCCCATACCTGTTTCAACACCGCACGCCCAGCCTCTCAGCCTTCGCCGTTCTGGAGGGCAGGGAGGGTACCTTGTTCCCGACTCTCGTTTTCCGTGTCTCTCATGAGGCTAGACATACAGCTTCTAAAATTGTAATTCCTCAAAAACCTGGTTATCAACTGTTACTCATGGCCATTTGATTCACTTTATCACTATCTTTCAGGTTTGCCAGCAGCCCGAGTGTGGAAAGTGTAAAGCCTGTAAGGATATGGTTAAATTCGGTGGTAGCGGAAGGAGCAAACAGGCCTGCCAAGAGAGGAGGTAGGCCCGGCTGACCCTCGTGCTGGCTGCAGAGGACAGTGCCCGCTGATGGCTGGCACCGTGGGGGGTCGGCTACGCTGAGCCGTGCAGAGCAGGCAGGAGTGCTTTATCTAACGTTGTCACCAGGCTGCTCCCTGTTACCTGACTGAAACAGCCCCAGTTGGTTTCACTAATAAAAGGGGCCTTGCTTATACAAGTGACTTTGTAGGTGTCCCAATATGGCCATGAAGGAGGCAGATGATGACGAGGAAGTGGATGACAACATCCCAGAGATGCCTTCACCCAAAAAAATGCATCAGGGGAAGAAAAAGAAGCAGAACAAGAACCGGATCTCTTGGATTGGAGAAGCTGTTAAGGTAACCGTGGAGCAGGCCGTCCGTCGTCGTCTTTCTGCCACCCTCTGACTCAAGTTGCCGCCTCTTGTCTTGCCGCCAGGCCCCTCAAGCAGCCCGTATCTGCTCGCTTGGCACATGAGAGCAGCAGAGCCAGCTGTGAGGCCCAGGCCTAGGCCCGCGGCCACACAGCAGAAATGTGCTGTTCGTGTGCTAAAGCCTTAGAGTCACTGAAGTCCCAAAGTGGGTATTTGACACAGTTCTAAGGGTGTTGGGCTGCTTCCCCTTCACAGCTTGTTTTGAAGAGAGGTGTCAGCATCTCTGGCCTGGGAATGGGTGTCTTCGGTGCACTAGCAGACTGCCTCCTGGTCACTGTGGTCAGTTCCACATCTAAGGTTCAGCTTTGTTACCAAAGCTAGAAAGCCAATGTCTTCAGCACTGCTTCCTTGGTGTCCATAAATCAAAGATACAGTTGGTTCACTCGGCAGGCGGGAGGCCACTCTGCTGGGTGCTGCGTCAGGCCTGGACGTGGTTCAGCCTGCCCTGTGGTGCTGATGCTCCAGGGCAGGGGGACAGACAAATGCTGCTGGGCAGGTGGAGAACTGGAAGGGCTCTGGGACTGTGAGGCGTCCTCAAGGAGGTGACCTTGAGCTGGGACCCAGAAGGTGGGAGAGGAGCTGCCCCATAAGGATCTGGGGAAGAACCAGGGCAGAGACTCTGACATGGGAACCAGTTTTCCTTGTGGGAGAAAAGGAGAGAGGCCTGTGAGGCTGAGAGAGGAGTCGGGGACGGGATGTGGCTTTAGGACCATGGTGAAGAGTTGACTGGTACTGTTAACATCGAATGCTGGAACCTGATTTGCTGCTGACTGGCAAGGGCAGAGCTGACAATAGAGGCAGATGGGTGTTCTCTGTACGAGTCAAGCCAGTATAGCTCATGACAATGAAGTCAAAATGGGTTATGCCTTTATCTTAAGTAACAGCATGCAGGTCAAGCCTAGCACAGACCTTTAAACCTTTCTCCACCTGAAATAAGCTCTGTTTGTGTTCAGACTGAGGGCAAGAAGACTTACTATAAGAAGGTGTGCATTGACTCAGAAACCCTGGAAGTCGGGGACTGTGTCTCTGTTATTCCAGATGACTCCTCGAAACCACTGTACTTAGCAAGGTTTGTATCTTTCCCTTTCCTTGACTTCAGCACACACTTTCTGTTGAACAAGTAGGGGGTGCCTGTTTGCAAGAAAAGCAGCAGCAGCTCTTTGTTCTACATTGAAACAAAACAAACAAACAAGCCCCAAACCCCCACAAGTTCCCCTAGTAAACTCAAAGCCGATCTGCTGGTGAAGTTAGAACTTTCTTGCCTTCTGCTCTTCCGACTCCAGGGTCACGGCACTGTGGGAGGACAGCATCCAAGGGCAGATGTTTCATGCCCACTGGTTCTGTGCTGGCACAGACACAGTCCTCGGGGCCACGTCAGACCCCCTGGAGCTGTTCTTGGTAGATGAATGTGAGGACATGCAGCTGTCATACATTCACAGCAAGGTGACAGTCGTCTACAAAGCTCCGTCGGAAAACTGGGCCATGGAGGTGAGTGCCCAGCGCCCTCGTGTGCCCCTCTCACTGTGTGCGGTCATGCCTGACACAGCATCCCTGTCCCCAAAGGGAGGCATGGATCCTGAGGTCCTGATGGCAGAGGACAATGGGAAGACCTATTTCTACCAGCTGTGGTACGATCAAGACTATGCAAGGTTTGAGTCCCCTCCGAAAACTCAGCCGACAGAGGACAACAAGTACAAGTAAGTGCTGGCCCCGGGCCCTGGTGTTGTCACCTCCTTGGAGAGGACACCATGCCTCTGTGCGAATCACTCTAGCTTTTCACATGCTTCCATCTGCTGGGTTTGCTTCCTGGACACCATCCAGTTGTTTTCCTCATTACCCGAAACCGGCCTGGCTTTGTTTCATGGCTTTAGGTATATGGTACCTGGGCACGGAGGTACCTTTATGAGAAACTCGAATGCCCAGGAGCAGGATTTATCTTTGCGTTTTCAGCCTCCTTGCATGTTCTTCAGTCTTTGTACCACAGATTTCATGTGTTTTCTTTCATTTCTTAGGTATCTTTTAAGTGAGATCTTGGATTCCATTTTATTCTCACTGGTGGGTGACTGCTTTGAGGGAGTCTTGCTTTTTTTTAACGCTTAGTGCCCTGTGCCTTCCTTCCTAACCTCTGTACCTCCCCCGTTTTGACTGAAAGTGGCCCTGTACCTCTAGAGCAAGTGAGGCTGATGGGGCAAAGCCTAGGAGGGCTCACTTAGACACTTCTGGCATTTCTCTAGTTGGCCTGGTGCTGCCTCTTGACTATGTTTTATTTTTAGAGAGGGGAAGGGAGGGAGAAAGAGAGGGAGAGAAACGAGGGGAAGGGAGGGAGAAAGAGAGGGAGAGAAACATCAGTGTGTGGTTGCCTCTTGCGCGCCCCCTACTGGGGACCTGGACCTGTGCCCTGACTGGGAATCCAACAAGCTACCCCTTGCTTCGTAGGCTGGCACTCAATCCACTGAGCCACACCAGCCAGGGCTGATCTCCATTTTTAAGTCAGACTTCCAGTCTCCTTTAAAGAATAATGTTGGACTTTACCAAATACCTCTAACCTTTATACAGATAATGGTATGAACCTGCTCTGATATTTTGAGTTCCTGACCGAACCACTCTTTGTATTCTTGCTCCTGGTATATTTCTCACCATATTCTAGATTCTGTTTAATGTCTTATGGTTTTTATAGCAAATATTGTACTTAAAAGTGGGATAGGTTTGACATTTTTTTGTGTTGTTTGTATCTCTGGGCTTTAATCCCAAGTAAATGCTTTCAGTGTATGAACACAGCTCTGGCTGGTGTGGCTCAGTGGGTTGGATGCCGGCCTGCATGCCAAAGAGTCGCTGGAAGGGTCAGTAGTTGATTCCCAGTAAGGGCACATGTCTGGGTTGAGGGCTAGGGTGCCTGTTGGGGGTGTGCAAGAAGTAACCAATCGATGTTTCTCTCCCTCACTTTCTCCCTCCCGTTCCCTCTCTAAAAAATACATGAAATTGAAATCTAAAAAATATATGAACATAAAGTACAGCAAAGACACTTTCTTCAAACATCTGTAGATATTTTCTCCTGGTCACCAGAGTCTGAGTTAAGCCAGTAGCTTCTTACTATAGTCATTAACCTGCCACCTCAGGGCCTGTTGTCTCTTGTCCTTTACGCCTTCAGATTCTGTGCAAGCTGTGCCCGTCTGGCCGAAATGAGGCAAAAGGAAATTCCCAGGGTCATGGAGCAGCTCGAGGACATAGATGGCCGGCTTTTCTACAGCTCAGCCTCCAAGGATGGTATCCAGTATCGAGTGGGTGACGGCGTGTACCTCCTCCCTGAGGCCTTCACATTCAAGTGAGTGACACCTTTGCCCAGGTGAGGGCCAGGACCCTTGGGTTGGCCCTTGTACCAGCTGTTGCCTGTGAGCCATTGTCACTGGTCGGTCATACTGAACTACCTACTTTTTAAAGTTTGGTGTTCATTTACATGTAATTTTTGCTTCTCTGCAGCATCAAGCTGTCCAGTCCTGTGAAACGCCCCCGGAAGGAGCCTGTGGATGAAGATCTGTATCCAGAACACTACCGGAAATACTCCGACTACATCAAAGGCAGCAACCTGGACGCCCCTGAGCCGTACCGAATTGGCCGCATCAAAGACATCTTCTGTGTCAAAAAGAACAATGGCAAGCCCAATGAGACGGACATTAAGATCAGACTGAACAAGTTCTACAGGTCAGTGATGGCCTTTGCTTTTCCAGGAGGCAACAGGCTCTTCCAGAAAGTTCTGCTTGGAATGGGGTTGTAACGTAGCACACACAGAGGTGTTCTAAGAGTCAGGTAGAAACAGCTGATTTTCTAGGTGTTTCTGATTATCTGAGTACTGATAGTGACTCGAATTTTATTTCATAGCTTTGCTTTTAGACCTTATTTTATAGCTGCCAGTTCTTTCCAAGGAAATACCAGAGGTGGAATGTCCCGGGCTCTGCCTGAGGCAGCCCCAGAGGACTTGGTTCTTTTATGACCTCTTCATTCCACCTCCCCCTTGCCCCTCCCAGCACTCATCTTCCTGATTTTCCAGGGCCTTCCTTCCTGTTTCTGGGGTTTCTCTCTGCCTATACTTTCCCGAGGTCTTGGCTGCACTGAGTCTTTTTCTGGGACTCTAGTAACTGGTAGTAGTTAGGAGCTAACCTGAAACTAAGCCGTACAGGTAGTTATAACATTGCTTCGCTTGGCTAATGTATATCAAAGACTTTCCGAAATCCTTAAAATAATCATTTTTAATAATGAGGAAGAAAGGAAAAGTCTGGCTGGTATGGATGAGAAAAAGCTCTAGACATGCTTCTTAACAGGAGGCAGCCGGCCAGTCTTGACACAGGGCCCGTCTAGCCTGTTTGGGCTGCAGTGGGAGCATGAAGAGGAAGCAAATCATTCAACATACTGAACTACGTTAAGGTTTAATGTTCAGTTATGCATAATGGTTGCTTCTCTGCTTCATCGAGCTGTGTAAACACCTGTGGAAGGAGCATTTGTTGCCAAGAATTGCACTGTTTGTAGTGTCTAGTGGCAACTAAGGAGGATAGTGGTCAAGCTGACCTAAGTGGGAGCCGTGGTCTTTGCCCATGGAGTCTCTGAGCAACCCCAGGTGTGTGGTACCACTTAACTCCCTGAGTTGCTAACAGACTCTCCTGCTTGCAGACCGGAGAACACACATAAGTCCACTCCAGCAAGTTACCATGCGGACATCAACCTGCTTTACTGGAGTGACGAGGAGGCTGTGGTGGACTTCAGCGCTGTGCAGGGCCGCTGCACTGTGGAGTACGGGGAGGACCTGCCCGAGTGCCTGCAGGACTTCTCCGCCGGTGGCCCAGACCGCTTCTACTTTCTCGAGGTGGTTGCCTTGGGCTTGCTGGAGGGAAAGGCTTCGGGTCACGAACTCCCAACCCCCAAGGAAGCACTTTAACTATCCAGAGTACTAATCTATGACATTCAAAGCTGGAACTTAATACATTTTTGGCTTTTTCTTTTTTATAAGACAATTGCTATCAAGGTCTCAAATGCTCCTACTCTTGGCTTTTTTAAAAAGTACAATGAGAATAATATTGGAGTATCTTAATGCAACTAAAATTCATTTGAAGACTATTAGGCAGCCTCTGCTAGCTTGACCCACTGTGCCTTAGTGTGAGTTAGGGAAGGAGACCTCTTCCCCAGGGAGACACAGTCCTGCCTCTTGTCCCTTCGGCCAGCTGTCTGCCTCCAGGCCAGGGCTACACACTGCAGTTGGCCCTGGTTATTGAGAGAAGATCCAGGAGTCTGTTAACTAAACTGGTCGCTTATAAATCGTCTGAGCGTGGCCTCTCTGTGTTGGCACACTCGAAACAACATGTTCCTCCATTTCCCCAGTTCCAGTGTAGATAGCCTCATCAGACTGGTCTCTTGGTGCAACACTTCCGCCTATTTTTAGAATGAGTAGTCCAGGCACTTATAAAAGCAGGAATGTCAATGTAGACCACATAAAATATTTGTATTAATGCAATTTAAAAGATTTTCCAGTAAAATTTTTCTAGTAAAAGATTTTCTAGTAAAATCAGAACACTCTTGTTGGTGGCTATTTTGCTTATGGCTATATTCAGGGAGAAATTAAGTAGATCTTTGTCAGATTAACTTGTTATAGAAGACCGATGTGTTTCTCTGCCAGACCATTGTGGTTCTTCCCTTCCCAGGCCTATAATGCTAAAAGCAAAAGCTTTGAAGATCCTCCTAACCATGCCCGTAGCCCTGGAAACAAAGGGAAAGGGAAGGGAAAAGGTATGTCGTTACTCCCTAGGGTTCTTTTCAAGTCCATCTTCTATAACTCAGGCTATTTAATGTCTCTGAATCAATAAGGTATTTGAAGAAAGCAAGTCAAGGCTCTGATCTAATCAGTGGCCTGTGTCCTCTAGGGAGAAGCAGGGTAAAGTCTCAGACATGTGAGCCAAGTGAACCCAAGGCAGAAATTCAAGTGCGGAAACTGCGGACCCTGGATGTATTTTCTGGCTGTGGGGGATTATCGGAAGGATTCCACCAAGCAGGTAAAGGCCAGGAGGCTCTTTCTGTGCACAACTAGTAAAACCAGACCCAGCACGTTCTGCCTGGAAGAGTTTTCTGGCTCTGGTCACCTTTGACTCAAGACTTCTCATTCCAGGTTATTTAAAGCCCTTTGTCTCTTTGTCTGCCAGGCATCTCAGAAACGCTGTGGGCCGTTGAGATGTGGGACCCTGCGGCCCAGGCGTTCCGGCTGAACAACCCCGGGTCGACGGTGTTCGCAGAGGACTGCAATGTCCTGCTGAAGCTGGTCATGGCCGGGGAGGTGACCAACTCCCGTGGCCAGAAGCTGCCTCAGAAGGGAGATGTGGAGATGCTGTGTGGCGGGCCACCCTGCCAAGGCTTCAGTGGCATGAACCGCTTCAATTCTCGTACCTACTCCAAGTTCAAGAACTCTCTGGTGGTCTCTTTCCTCAGGTAAATGGGGCAGAGGCCCCTTTGTGTCCAGTGCTGCCTGTGGGTGACCCGACAGCCAGCCCTGGGGCCGTGGGACTGGGTGTGCCGGGAGAGCAGTCCCTGCTTTAGCCTTCCCAGCTGCTGGTGGCCATGTGCTGAGGTGAAGCACCTGGCCTTTGCCTTCAGGGCGCTAATGGCTCACTTTTGGCTGAGAGTGACCTCAAGAGTTGAGGGGGTCTGTTTCTAGGCAGCCAGGTATTGGCCATTTGGGAGTGGCTCTTGATAAGGCAGGTCTTTTTTTCTCTCAATCCAAATGGCGATTCTCATGCCTCCCACAGCTACTGCGACTACTACCGGCCAAGGTACTTCCTCCTGGAGAATGTCAGGAACTTCGTCTCCTTCAAGCGCTCCATGGTCCTAAAGCTCACTCTCCGCTGCCTGGTCCGCATGGGCTATCAGTGCACCTTCGGCGTGTTGCAGGTGGGGCTCCCAGGGAATGGGGCCCAGGTGGGTGGGTGTGGTCGGGAGGAGGGTCATCGCTCCCTGGACTGACTGCAGTGGACTGTCTCCATCCGAAAATAAGGCTCAAAGGGCCCGGCCTGAGAGTGACAACCGGCTGTGCTGCTGAGGGCAGGGAGATGGCCCCTTGGCCCCCACCCACCACCAGGAAGCCCGCAGCCTTTAGATCTGAAAGCTCAGATGTGGTGTCTACCTCTTAGGGTCTTCTCAAGAGCTGTGTCTTCTCGTGTGCCTGAGGAGGGGCTGCATTCAAGAGGGCTCTTGGCTGTTTTGTTTCCAGCTCACTTCCTTGATAGGGAACAGTGGTGGCCAAGGATGATGCTCTAAGCAGCAGTTAGGTCCCCACGGTGGGGTGGGTGAGGCCAGGTCGGCAGACGTGCACACAGACCGAACCGTCAATGGGGTAAAATGTGAGCGTTTCCTCTGGGTGAATGCACGTGCATACAGACACTTAGAGAGGGCAAAGGGTCACATTCCAGGTGGCTACCAATGGCTATGATAGGAGTCGAAATTAGAGATGACGCATGGGAAGCAGGCCTTATCCGAAAGCAGCTCTGTGTGTGTCCTTTTAGTCGTTGTTGGAGTAACTGACGCTGAGATGACTATTAGAACAGGAGGGGAGGTTGGCTGGAGAGCGTGAGTGAGTGGGTACCAGCCGTATGGCTCTCCCACTTCAGGCTCTGGGGTATCCAGGCTCACAGGTTAAGCCTGGTTGGCAGCCATGTTCTCTGTCTCTGTGACCACAGGCTGCCATGTAGGTGGCTGGGCTCTGTGCAGTCTCCTCTGGCCTCTCCTCAAGTGCTGAGACCACAGGTCTCTGCAGTGCTCGATAAAGAGCTGGCTGGGTCCCCAGAGGAGTTCACTCTGCCCTCTCTGGAAGCCACCATATGGCATCAGGTTTTCATCAGCTCTCACTTTTTTAAAAAATTGATTTGAGAGAGAGAGAGAGAGAGAGAGAGATTGATTGATTGATTGAGGGGGAGAGAGAGAGAGGGAAAGAGAAAGAAGCATTGATTTGCTTCTGTCAACAGGGTAGACACTCATTGGTTGATTCTTGTGTGTGCCCTGACGGGGCTACACCCACAACCTTGGCTTATTGGGATGATGCTCTAAACAGCTAAGCTACCCAGCAAGAGTCGGTCTCACTTCTTGTCAG
This sequence comes from Carollia perspicillata, assembly GCA_004027735.1. Lineage (NCBI taxonomy): Eukaryota > Metazoa > Chordata > Mammalia > Chiroptera > Phyllostomidae > Carollia > Carollia perspicillata. The sequence goes on along the minus strand of PVKM010006919.1, from coordinate 1,034 downwards.
GAGTAAACCTGCTGGGTTAATTTTGAGTTTTCTGGGTGAGCCGTACTCAAGCTAGCTGCTCTAAAAAGTGGGGTGTCACTGACCCCAGACTTTGGCTCAGCCACTTGGAGTGCCAGTTGACCTGTGTGTGTGGCTCTTCTGTGCACAGGCTGGTCAGTATGGTGTGGCCCAGACACGGAGACGAGCCATTATCCTGGCTGCAGCTCCTGGGGAGAAGCTCCCCCTATTCCCAGAGCCACTGCATGTGTTTGCACCCCGGGCCTGCCAGCTGAGCGTCGTGGTGGACGACAAGAAGTTTGTCAGCAACATAACCAGGTAGGAGCCCCCGCTCACCCTGCAGTGTCATGGTGTGTCTGTCACCCGGGGAAGTTTGGCGCTGGACTCTGCCACCTCCGCTGTCACATTCTGACCCTCGAATAACCACTGAGTACAAAGCAGGGGCCAGATGCCTGGCTGTAGTCATGAGCAAAGCCCAAGTAGAGCCTCTCTCCTTCCTGGATGGAGTCAAGAAGAATGCTGCCCATGTGACCTCAGGTAGCCCTTTGATCTCTGTGCTGTGATGTCCCCTCTAGAGAGGGCAGTGCCAGCGGTTGGGATGGCCATAGTAACTGGAGGAATAGCGGCAGTATGCATCCCCAGAAGTGTCACCTGTCTGCCACGCTCTATTGCAGGCTGAGCTCAGGTCCGTTCCGAACCATCACCGTGCGGGACACGATGTCTGACCTTCCTGAGATCCGGAATGGAGCTTCGGCCCTGGAGATCTCATACAATGGGGAGCCTCAGTCCTGGTTCCAGAGGCAGCTCCGGGGCTCTCAGTACCAGCCCATCCTCAGGGACCACATCTGTAAGGTAACATTGCCCAACAGAGGGGCCCTCCTACCAGCTGCCTCCCAGGAATAACAGACCCCAGGGAGCCCAGCCAAGGCCAAGGCTTGGGGTAGGAAGCAGGATCTGATCCCAGCCCCCTTGTAGCTGCCTCTCTGCTCTTGGCCCCTAACCCAAACCACTGGCATCTTGACTGGCCCCCAGCCTCA